>JAXQQM020058492.1:0-43173 GCA_034641835.2 Pinus albicaulis | reverse complement strand
ATTTGGCGAGAAATCAGGTCTCGCGGACAAGACCCAGGTTCAAGAGTTGTGGCCAACAAAGGGGTCCGGTGTAGTCTAGGAACACGCCGGCATTTTCACCCTGCTCAGGAGAGCAGTGCGTCTCACCCGAGTCGTGCCACAACCACATGCAAAAGGGGATGAGATCAATGGCAAGGAACGAATCCGCAACTAAAGAAAGATGGTGCATCCATTCAGGTACAAAGTTATATGCGCAAGATCACTTAACAAGCATTCAGACCTTCATAAATAAAATTTTAAACCAGCATATACGCATTACATGCACATGAACATATTATTGAGACAGAAAACCTTCCATTATATTAATCTCTTGGCCCAATGCATGATTACATGGCAATCTTCCAGTTAGCTCACAAAGCTGATACAGATGAATCTCAGAACAGGAAGGTAGGATAGAGAAGATAAGAAACCATATGAAGCACATGCATAAATCCTCCGCAGCTGCTCTGTGCGTCCTTCCTCGTCTCTGGCCTCGCGACCTCTTCAGTATGCATTCAACTCTCCGTAATGCAACCACCTTTTCAGCCGGGTGACTGTTATTTATTCACCTGCCTTCGCGACTATCGGCTCCTCTGCGTCTTCGCTTTAGCTCCTCTCAGCTTCTCTTCTGATGTCTGCGTGTTCCTCTTTCTGTTTTCTGTTGTGTTTCCTTCATCTGCACTTATCTCCGTTCTATCTCCAGCGATCGAGTGCTTCCGCGCCACCTTGGTAGCTCCGCAACTCCCGGTAGTTGCGGCGCGGTCGCGGTTTCCATGTGTATTTGTTCCGCAACTCAAAAAGGGCAAAACTCAAAATGTCTTGGTCAAGATTTCAAAACTAAACAAAACAAGGGCCCCAACAGGCCCCGACCACAATTCCTTGACTCGTCCGCGAGTCAATCACAAATAATAGTTTCTATTTCCATTGCCCCGCTGGCACCCGTACTCTGCTCTGCTGTGCCTTCACCCTGTGCCCTTTCCTGCTGTGCTCCGCCACTTGCTGGTTCAAACAAGGGCCCCAACTCCGGGACCCGGCGGAGCGCTGCGTCTCTAAGCTCTGTGAAGGCCGCCACTGCTTGCTGCCATTCCTGCATAAGCAGGTCGGCTGCTTCAGAGATTCGGTTGGCGGCGGCTTCGTCTATGGGCGTCGGGGCAGCCTCGAACAGTGTGGCGAGCTGGGCGTCGGCCTTGGCATCCAGCTGGTGCATAGCGTCAGCATGGGTGCGAAGCGGCGGAAAAATCTCCCGGATGACATGTTTGGCCGCTGCTGATTCGGCCTCAGTCTGCTGCATGTGGAGTTCCAGCTCGTCCGACTGGGCGTAGAGCTGATCTAACCTTGCTGGGTCCGTGGTCGCCTGAATGTCCCGGGCAATCTGTTGCAGCTGGGCAGCAATAGGCTGCGTCTTGACCGTTAGCGCGAGTGAGCACTCCTGCAGACTTCACAGAAGGGCAGAAGCCGCGTCTGCAGTGGAATGGAGAGTTGCTTGTAGACTGACTGCCTGCGTCTGTTTGGCAGTCACCTGTCCTGAATGGTCACTGGGTGGCTCTGGAAGGGTAGGCCATGCGGCTAACGCCGCTTGGAGTTCCTGGTTCTCCCTGCAAACAGTAGTGAAAACTTCCCTGAGGTGGTGAGCCTGTAGAGCTATACTTTCCTCCTCTATACGAGTAGGGAGTGGGGCATAGTGAGCCCTTGCAGCTGGCCATACGCTGGAGAGCGCCTGAATAACAATGTTGGCCTGCTCCTGGAGGTTGGTCTTCTCCCGCAGCAACTGATTGCGCTGTTCAGTAAGCGCCGTGATCTGATTCCGCTGCTCAGTGCACCGCCGCTGTAGCTCTGTGTGAATCTGCTCGGCCTTGAGGGCCGCTCGCTGAATGAGCAGGTACAGCTGTGCAGGACTCCATTGTTCTGTAGTGGTCGTGCTGGGTGTGCCCTGCTCCGGCACCCTCTCCTGCGAAGGTTGGTGGCTGGCCGCTGGTCGGCTGGAAGTTTCTGGAGGATGGACCGGCATCTGCTGCTACACTGAAGTGGCCATCTCGGACTCCGGCCGGTCTTGCTGCGTGGTCTGCTCTGGGGGAGGGGCAGCCGAATCAGCCCCCCCATTCGTGAACCTGCTAGATATAGTAGCATGAGGGTCCGGGGCCGTGGCCACGGGGTCAACCGGTGGTACCACGACTGCAGTACTGGAGGTGACTTCCACCCCATGGTCACCTCCGAAAAGGTCCCGGATCAACGAATCTGACAGAGTGGCTGATGAGTTGGATGGATTCGGGGAGGTGGCAGGTGGTCGGCCGGTGGGAGCGGTGGACAGAGTGAAGGAAGTGGGAGGGAGGCGGAGGTTGAGGAACTCTGCCGGATCGATCAGAGGTTCCTCCGGAATCAAAGTTGCTGTGGGCGCAGTGGCTGGGGGATCATCCTCCGTAAGATCCACCACTAGATCTGTGACCGTAGTGCGGGCCCTCTTGGATGGAGGTGGGTCGGTGGAATCGGGTTCGGGGCCCGGTTCACCCATTGGTGTGATGAGGGGGGTGGCAGAAGTGAACAGGTTAGTGGGAATGGGGGAAATGAGGGGGGCGGTGTTGGAGGGACCACGAGACCGATTAATATGAAATTCAGCAAAAGAAGGAAATATAGGGGCACCACTTGAAGCGACCTGGGTGGCCACGTTAAGTCGTCGTACCTGGTCGTTGAGGTGCTCGACGATCGGGACCAGCGCTGGAGGCAGATCCGGGGCGGTCTCAACTGCTTCTTGTGGAGGGTTCGCCGCAACCTGTGAGCACCCTGCTGCGCCGGTCGCGGCAGGCTGCTGTGCCGGCAACATCCCCTCAAAGTTATAGCGGGTGATCCCGTCTTGGACGTGCTTGACGACCCCCGGCCACGCAGAAACCTCTCGGTGGAAGGTGTCGTCATTCAGCTAGAACCGGAGGGGCGCCATGTGGAATGTAGCAACCGGCACGCAAGTTGGCCGGATGAAGGTGTGCCCGTGGCTGACCCCAAACCACACCTGCTCACTGTACTATCCAAATAGCGGCCCGTGTTACAATTGATTTTTGGTCATCTCACCTTTTATTATTAGATGGACCCAAGTACACCATGTAAGACCAGTTCTACCCCAAGTAAAACTGCTTTCACTATGTTAATTAAGGAAACCCCAAAAGGAATAATTAATTAAACCACAATTTAATTATTATTCCCAGTCATGTTTAACCCACAAACAAAGAAATTAATGAGATACACCCATAGTTATCTTATTATTTTCTAGGAATAATTATTTAAATAATATTCCTTGTTAAATATGACCAAATCAACCACTATTAATTAAATAAATCATTATTTATTTGATTATATCTCAACCACTTCTTTAAAAGGATAAATAAATCATTTATTTATTTATTCTTCACTAATCAAGGGATTTTGACCCAAGTCAAAGTCCCTTTCCCTCCAACAAATAATAATAAAATATTCCATAGAGGTGGATCTAGATTTGGTTAACATTATTTTAATCATGCACCAAGATCTAGAATGACCCAATATTTTGTTATAAATAGGAGGGTTTTCCCCATCATTCTTCACCTTTTGTTGCCTATTAGATCACTCCGGATCTATACACTTGGTCTCATTTCTGCCATTTTGCTCCCATTGAGCTCTACCTTCTACATTGGGTTTTTCACATCTACAAGAGAGAGAAAGCTTAGATCTGAAGTGCTGAGGACTACAAAGAACCCATCCCATTGAGGAGATCTGGATACACCTTCTTGTTTCCTCCCAGGTGCCCTGTAATATAAAAAATTCATTCAAAAATCGTGTTCCTGCCTTGTCTGTTGGATGCATGGAGCAAACTCTTTACTTTACTGCTTAATGTCTTTCTATTTATAGATCCGTTTGTTGCAACGCTTTAACTACTAATTGCAGATCTGAAGATGTTTTGCAGCCATTATTGTTGTTAGGGCTATTAGTTATGCGTAGCTAAAGTGGTTCTTTTTGGTACACTTCGACGAAGAATTCATACTAACACCGGGCACCCGCTATTGCTGGCCACAACATCGGTCATCATCCCGTACCACGCCCGAAACGCCGTTCACCTCGTTTGGTGTCGGGATCCATGGACACCGCCAGGTGTACTTCATCGCGTAGGTCGGTTTATTGTCGTTCTCCGCTCGCCTTGACAGAGGAAGGTGCCATTTCCACATGGCAAAGGCTAAGATCAAGTAGCCGTAAATGAAACTGGTGGTAAGCCTATAATTTTCTTTGCAGGCCGCGAAGAGTTCCTTCAACACAAAAGAGCACCAATTCAACCTGGCGCCCCGGGTGCAGTGCTCTGCAATGGAAATTGTGTCCAGGGTGCATTCTCCCTTCGTATAGTGGCGCATCGTCTTGCTAGCGATCAGGTAGCAAGCAAACCGGATTTCTGGTTTGTTGATCAGGTCAATTTTGGCACCTTTTCCACCCTAGTGAGTGCCATACTTGGTGTACAGGTCGGAGTCACCCGACTTCTGGGCGCGCTTAGAGGATGTCTGGCCAGCAGCAGAGACATCTGCACCATTTTGGGACAGCCCTGTAAGCCGATGAATGTCTTCGGCATGAATTGGGATTTCTTCGTTGAGCCACAGGGACCCGTTCTGTACCCGACTGAGGAGGAACCGGGTGCATTGCAGAGCCGGTCCTGCAGTGCCGAAAATGGGAAGAGACCTCAAATGCATCAAGTTCGACTGCTGCAGGCCCCTGAATTCTTGCCGCATCCGACTGTTGGAGCTGCT
This sequence comes from Pinus albicaulis, assembly GCA_034641835.2. NCBI lineage: Eukaryota > Viridiplantae > Streptophyta > Pinopsida > Pinales > Pinaceae > Pinus > Pinus albicaulis. The sequence goes on along the minus strand of JAXQQM020058492.1, from coordinate 38,401 downwards.
GCCTGGCGTGTAATGGTGCTCCATGTAAGTCTGCCAATGGAGGTGAGGAAACTCGGCTGGGTCGAACAAGTTGGCGTCCATACATGCTGCATTGTCATATTTGCCGACCAGCGACTCTACGCGGTGAATTCTGTTGTCTAACGCTGGTTCAGGGACAGATACGATAGCCCTCGGCATCTGGGCACGACACTGGTAAACTTGGAGTGTTCTTCGGGAGTTCTCTGCTGAATGCGGTGTGCTTCGATGCTGCAAATGCTCTGGAGACGCTGCAACTTCCAAATTGAACTGGTCCGTCATTCTCGTGCTATTGATCTTCATGCAAATTATGGCATCCGCTGGCATGCGCGGAGTTGATGAGACTCCATAACGGCAATTAATTCTTGCTATCCTTCGGGGCTGCGATAATCGTGCGATCAATCGTGTGCCTGTATGTAATCTGACAGTTGCTGACGGCGTCATGGGAAGATGGGCGGACTCGACGGCTGAGGGAACTGCGGGTGATGGCAAATGATTACGGTACGATTACTGTCTATTATGGTAATTTATGAAAAAATCTGAGCGATCCTACGGACTGACAAAAGGACTGACGGAAATGACCTGGACTGACACTGGCACGAGGAAGGATCCTACGTGAACGACACGCTGGACTGGCGTGGTGACATGCTGGACTGGCGCTGCGACTCTCTGGACTGGCCAGCCCCAACCACAGTCGGTTGCGGTAAGGTTCCCGCAACTGACTGTTTATTTGACTGATTACATATGAACGGAAAAGACTACCTATTCTCATCCCGGTTGCGGGAGAGTTATTCAACTACGCTACTCTACGGGTTCTCTCGGTTGCGAGAGTTATTGATGAAAAGTGAGAAGGTACCTACTCCTGGTAGGGTTTCAGGCGTGCACCATTCACCCACCCAGGAAGAACTGTACCGTCCTGCTGTGCCAACCGAACGGCGCCTGAGTCGCGGATTTCGATGACCAAGTACGGTCCCAACCAGTGCATCTGGAGCTTGCCTGGAAACTTCTGGAACCGGCTGTCATATAGGAGAACTTTGCCGCCAACTTGGAAAGCCTTAGTTTTGATGTGGCGGTCGTGCCACGCTTTCTGCCGGGCCTTCTCAACCCTCTGGTGGAATTCTGCGAGGAATCGAGCCTCATCCAGCTCCTGTAGCTCCTGGAGGCGTTCCCTAAGTGACGCCTCTTCTGAGAAGTGAAGGGACGTTGCGATCAAAAGGCTGGGCACGGTGAACTCGGCGGGAATCACCGCTTCCCGGCCATACACCAGCTGGAATGGCGTCTGGTTGGTCAAGCGTTTTACCATGGTCCGGTAAGCCCATAATGTCGCTGGTAGCCGCTCATCCCAATCGTCCCGCTGAGCGTTGCAAATTTTAGTCAAGCCCTTTTCAAGAATCTTATTGAAGGCTTCCACTGTACCATTGGCCTGCGGGTGGTATGGGCTGCTTTTATGATGCTGAATCATAAATGTGTCCAGTAGTGACTTGACCGTGGCATTGATGAAATGCGTACCCTAATCGCTGGTCAAGCTCCGTGGGCAGCCAAAGCGGCTGATGATGTGTTCAAAGATGAACTGGGTAGCGGTCTCTGCCGAGCAGTCGCGTACCGCTGCTGCCTCAGCCCACCGTGTGAGGTAATCCGTTGCGGTAATGATGTACCGGGCTTTGGAATGGCGAGCGATTGGTGCGATGGGGCCTACGAAATCAACAGCCCACTTTTCAAACGACCGCAACACATGCACTGGGTGTAGCGGAAGCTCGTCCCGGTGCGAAGGCCTTCCCGTCCGCTGGCAAACATCGCAACGCTTCACATAGGCCTTACAGTCTGCATGTACCGTCGGCCACCACAGGCCAGCTTGAAGCACCTTCCTTGCGGTAGGTTTTGCACCCACATGCCCTCCCGCAACACCATTGTGACATTCCCACATCACTGCTTCCCGTTCATGGTCAAGAACGCACCTGCGCAACACCTCATCCAGCCCCAATTTGTACAGCTGCCCCGCGATCAATTGGTAGTCGGCCGCCCGGACAACAAGGTGGCGTTTCTGAAGCGGGGTGTAATCTACAGGGCACTGTCCCATGGTCAGATACGTGGCAATGTCAGCCAGGTAATTGGGTACTGCTTCAACTCGGAAGAGGTCAGCATCCGGAAGCTGATCGTCCAACGGGCCTTCATTCTCTCCCGTCTCCAACCTGGATAAGTGATCGGGACCAACATTCAACCTGCCCGGCTTGACAATCACCTCAAACGTGAACTCCTGAAAAAGTAGAAGCCATCGACAGATTCTTCCTTCCAACACAGGCTTATTTACCAGATATTTCAATGCAGAATGGTCTGTAAAAAATGTAAATTTGCCGCCCAGGAGATAGTGGCGGAACTTCTGGAGAGAGTACACCATCGCCAACGCCTCCCGCTCGGTCGTGGTGTAATTCTTCTCCGCATTCGATAATCGTCGGCTGGCGAAGTATACAGGGTGGTCAACTGTCGTTTCCCCGGGTTGCGCCAACACAGCTCCAAGTGCAATTCCGGACGCATCAATATGCACATGGAACTGCTTATCCCAGTCGGGATGAACAAGTATGGGTGCCGTCGCCAACTTCTCCTTCAATGTGTCGAGTGCCTTCCTGCACTCCGCCGTCCACTCAAATGCTTCTGACTTCCGCAACAGTTTCTCCAGAGGGGCAGTGATTTTGGCGTAGTTGCGGATAAACCGCCTGTAGTATCCTGTGTGCCCGAGCAGTGCCCGCAACTGCTTCACATTCTCGGGGGCCTCCATGTGGACAATAACCGTGACCTTGGCGGGATCAACGCAGACCCCTTGCTTACACACCACGTGACCCAAGAGTGTGCCGAATGGTACTGCAAAAATACATTTCTTCAAGTTCAAGGAAATCTGCAGCTGGCGACACCGGTCGAACATAACACGCAACAGGGAGGCGTGTTTCTTCAGCAGGCTGTAAACAATCCAATCGTCCATATAGACTTCCAGGAACTTGTGAATGTACTCCCGGAAAGCAGCAATGACAATCCGGGAAAACACAGCCGGTGCTTTCTTCAGACCAAACGGCATAACGTGGTATGCGAATGATCCCCACTCAGTTGTGAATGTCGTCTTTGCTTTGTCTTCCTCGGCGATGCGCACCTGATGGTAGCCCGAAAACCCATCGGTGAAGGAATAAGCTTCGTTTCCCGCGACATGATCTAGAACTTCATCGCTGAAGGGAGTGGGAAACGGATCGTGGATACAAGCATTATTCAAACTCCGATAGTCTACACAGACACGGATTTCCGCTTTGTCCTTCTTGTTCTGGATGACAATCGGACTCACCCATTCCTCTTCTTCTACTGGAAAGATGAGACCTGCAGCCAGCATTTTGTCAATCTCCATCTTGACCTTCTCTTTGATACGTGGATTCAACCGGTAGGGTCGGTGCTTCACCGGCCTGGCCCCCGGTTTCAGTGTGATGCGCATCTCGCCCAAATCCCCCTTGATCCCCTTCAGGTCCGCAACCGATGATGGGAACAAATCTTCATATTCTCGGAGGAGGCTGAAAATTTCTTTAGTCGTCTCCTCGTCCCAGTAATCCCCCACCGTTGCGAGCTTGGGTTTCTCGTCCGTTCCAATGTTCAGCTTCTTTGTCTTTAGGGGCTGCAAATGGACTCCTTCTGTCGTCGGCTCGTCGCGGATGCTCCGCTCGCCCTCCTTTTCGTCAAAATAGAGATGCCTAAGGTCCTCCAAACTATCATCCTCCGGATCGCCGTCAATTCGTTGGCAAACCAATTCGCGCTTGACCCCGGAGCGTGACGCCACCGGGCCCTCATCGGGTTCAGGATGGCGGAAAAACAAAACCTCCTTGACGGCTTGTAGGGCCTGAGATTCCTGTGCTGTCTCCCCTTCGAACGAGAAGCTCTGGATGAACTTTTCCGCGACTGCTTGCCAGGAGCGGGTTCCCCGTTTCCGCTCTTCCTCCAGGTACCAGGCCTGGGGAATTGTACCCAGGGAGTGGACAAACCTGTGGACCCACAACTCCTCAGGGTACCTGGCGCTATGCCACTGTTCCTCGCACGCCCGCAAATGCTGTCGCGGGTCGGAAGCTCCATGATGTTTAAGCGTAATGCAGGGCCCTTCATCCTCTTTGAAGCGTGCCCGCAGAGCATCCGCCACACGCTCCCATCGCAACAGAGTGTTGCGGTGATTGTTCCACCATCGTCCCGACGTTGACTGCAAGGCCACATCCAAAAGTGGTATCCGGCTTTCATCTGGGACCCGGTCTTCCACCTTGGCAATAAAAGTATTCACTGCTTGCATGTTTGATAATGTGGGGTATCCGCGGATCTCAGTCCCTATCCACCGGACTTGAGCAATGGAGGCACATCTCCGCGTGGTGGTCTCATACCCTCCTTGCTGCCAGTCTTCCCACGCGAGCTCGGATCCGAGTTCCGAGCTCTGCACACTCCGCCAACTGATAGAGCCAGTTGCGGTCGGGTTAATATAATCATCCCGCTTCCCTGCAGTCATCTGATAGAGATGGTCCATCATCTGAGCATCCTCCCGACTGTCCACTGTTTCCGTATATTGCGGCCCTTAATACGGGTCGAGAGGCTGGGTGACCCGTACCTCCCCATCTTCAAAGATCATCAGCTCCTTCTTAAGGTCGATGATGGCATAATTCTCAAAGGCCCAATCAATGCCGAGTAAAGCAGGATAGGGATCCTTGTCGCCCATGATATCGATAACCTCAAAATCGGCGTATGTCTTCACACCCGCAACGTCGACCTCGACTCCTTCGAGTCGGCCGATTGGCAAAATGCAGTACTGGTTCGCCATCCTGAGTTGGATTGGGGAATAGGCGAGCCGTGGCTTTCCAAGAGCCTCCCATGTCTTTCGTGGCAATATATTGACGTCGGACCCCAAGTCCAACATGGTGTCGCTGATTTGGAAACCTGCGACCTGCGTGTTAAGCCGGAATTCTTTGCCTGTTCGTTGCTTGTTCCACTTGACACGTTGCACGTATTGAGGGACATATTGAGGGCTAGCGTCCGCCGGATCTCTAGGTTCTGCGCGCCTCTGCAGTGCTCCGTCCAAAGCATGCTTGAGCTGCTGCCGCAGCACAGCGTCATCGACAATCCTGAGAAATAGCCGGAGCCAATCCTCGACCACAGTGTCTGCGACGTTCTTCACACCGGATTCCGCCCGCCTGGGCTCCTCCAACCCTCCCTCGTTCCGCAACTGGGTGAATGCCTCAACCGCCTCCTGAAAATACTTCTTCTGGACTTCGGGCCGGATCAACTTCTTTGGGGATGCCGGCCGAACCACTCGTGCTGGCTCCTTCTCGTGGGCATCCTCGCCCGTCTTCTTTCCGCCCCTTGTTACTATCGCAACGTTCTGCATGTCGGGGGTTGCGGCGCTGCGCGGTTCTGAGTTTATCAGATTCGCTCCCCTCTGCCTCACCCGTTCTTCCCACTTCTTGATGAGCTCCGGACAGTATTCTGTAGCATGGGCGTTGACCCGGCACTGGGAACACCAGGGTCGTCGCGGAAGGGGACATTCTCGAGCCACATGACCCTCCTGGTCACAGTTGTAGCATTTTACCGGACCGCGTCCGCCTGTTCGGCCTCCCCGCATGCCTCCGCCTCTTCCTCTTGGAGCCTCGTTCACCCTGTAGGAGGGACGGTCTAGTCGGTCCGCAAGTGCGTCGAGAGCCCTGCACTGCTCAGTATTGTGAGTCATGGACACGCAAAATTCGCAGTATACGTTGTTCGGGACCATGGAGTACTTCTGTAATATCGGGCACATCCGAGGAGGATGCCCCATCGTCCGGCAAATCTCACAGTACTCTGTGGTGGAGGACCCCGGTTGCGGTGGGAACCCCGCAAAGGTCTGCTGCGGCTGGTAGACTCCCTGCGGGTTCATCCCCGCACCACCCCCTAGTGGTGGATCCCCCTGGATTGCTGCGACCGAGGGTCCTGCTCCTGTGCCGCGCAACCGAGGACATTCGGTTGCGACGTGGCCCTCGACCAGACAATGTGTACACCAAACATTCGGTCGCGCTGGTCTCACCGGCTGAAGTTCCTTGAGCTTTTCGGTCAAGCTGGCGATCTGGTGTTGTAACCCTACCAAAGAAGGGTCTTGCGGGGCCACCCCCCCCCGATACTCCTGGGGGTAGCCCGCCATGGCTTCAATCTTCATGGCCTGCTCCAAAGCATCCTGCAGATTATCAATCTTCTGCTGAGTAAGAGGGGTTCGTGTCAAGGGGAGCAGGGCCTTGATGAACCAGTCCCTCTGGTGGTTTGGATCGATCGGGTATCTGAGTTTCCCGATCGCATCCTTGAATCGCCGCATCAACTCCTACGCGGTCTCACCTTCCTTCTGCTTAATTTCCCATAGCTCTGACAGGCCCTGCTGGTCTGTCTGGGGAAGCTTGAATTCGCGGACAAAATCCCGCTTCACGTCCGCAATTACAGGGTTAGGGTGCGCCTCGGACCACTTGATGAACCAACGCAGAGCTCTCTCTCTGAGCGTGGTTTGAAACTCTATTAACTTCCCTGCATCCGGCGTCTGTCGAGCCCTCCAGATGGCTTCGCACAGATACCAGTGTTGCTCTACATCGTCATTGCCCCGGCCAGAGAACTCTGGATACCGGGTGAAAGATCCAGCCATGTGTACTTGCGGAGAATTAACCAGGATAAAACCTCCCGGTCCTGGTTGCGTAACGGTCCCACTAGGGAAAATACTACTACTAGTAACGCTGCTGTTACCGGGCGTTACCGACGCTGCTGAACTACTGTATGACTGACTTAATGCTTGTAACTGAATAAAAATATTTCTTAAAGGTTGATAAAGTACCAGGGGAAGGTCGGGATCCTGGCCATGCGGAAAGCGGGACGTAGGGCTGCCTGGAGGGGTGGGTGCCGTCTGATCCTGGAACATCTGCTGCATCACGTCGTGCCATTCATCATCGGAACTTTCTTCGGGCTGCATCTTTCCATTATCTTCGCTAGTCGTTACTTCTCTTTCTCGCGTCGCTGGGCTCCCATGCACCCACTGTACGTCCGCTGCCGTCCCGTCTCCTGTCCGGGTATCCAAACCCATAACTCCCATCCTCTGAGGTGCCTCCTTCTGATTCTTCCTCTCGATCTCTCTTCTCTTCAAATCTCTCATTACCCTTCTTCGCCACCTATCGGCGATCTGTGCCCGCCGATGCGCACGTAGCTCACGCAACTTGCATGCGGCCTCAACGTCCATCCCCCGCTCCCCACTCTCACAGTCTACACAGCATCGGTCCCCTCAATCCTTCCCCCAGTACGGGTGGTTTATGCTTCCATACTCGTTTTGTGGAATTCAATCAACCCTTCGTCCACCATCAGGGCTTTGATCCACGGCGGAATCTCCTTCAACAGCTTCCCCCTCAGCCCTGAGTGAAAAACAGCCTCGGCCTTCGAGAAGGATTGGTAGCACTCGGCAGCAAACTCCACAGCGTACCCTTCCAACGTGGTCCTTACCCAGAAGTCCACTGCGCGGGTTAGTTCAGTATCTACCCGATGCAGTGCCACGAGGTCGTCGTGCGTCCACCTGCGGTTTATCTTCCGCAAGCCTTCTTGGGGCAGCGTCGCTCGTAACCTCCGCAACCAATTGTAAAGGTCTGTAGGGAACCTTCCCCAGAAAATTTCGTACGTATCACTGGCTGAGTCAGAGAAAAGAACAAGCTCCTTGATTGCCGCCTCCTTTTTCTTGGTCAGCTCTGCTTGCTGAGCAATGAACTGGTCAAGATGATCATCCCACCATCGCCGTATCGCTCCTTCAAAAATCCTCGATACCATGATCTAGATCCCCTCAGAACATGCAGGTCCCGGCAACGGAACCATTTGTTGGCGAGAAATCAGGTCTCGCGGACAAGACCCAGGTTCAAGAGTTGTGGCCAACAAAGGGGTCCGGTGTAGTCTAGGAACACGCCGGCATTTTCACCCTGCTCAGGAGAGCAGTGCGTCTCACCCGAGTCGTGCCGCAACCACATGCAAAAGGGGATGAGATCAATGGCAAGGAACGAATCCGCAACTAAAGAAAGATGGTGCATCCATTCAGGTACAAAGTTATATGCGCAAGATCACTTAACAAGCATTCAGACCTTCATAAATAAAATTTTAAACCAGCATATACGCATTACATGCACATGAACATATTATTGAGACAGCAACCTTCCATTATATTAATCTCTTGGCCCAATGCATGATTACATGGCAATCTTCCAGTTAGATCACAAAGCTGATACAGATGAATCTCAGAACAGGAAGGTAGGATAGAGAAGATAAGAAACCATATGAAGCACATGCATGAATCCTCCGCAGCTGCTCTGCGCGTCCTTCCTCGTCTCTGGCCTCGCGACCTCTTCAGTATGCATTCAACTCTCCGTAATGCAACCACCTTTTCAGCCGGGTGACTGTTATTTATTCACCCGCCTTCGCGACTATCGGCTCCTCTGCGTCTTCACTTCATCTCCTCTCAGCTTCTCTTCTGATGTCTGTGTGTTCCTCTTTCTGTTTTCTGTTGTGTTTCCTTCATCTGCACTTATCTCCGTTCTATCTCCAGCTATCGAGTGCTTCCGCGCCACCTTGGTAGCTCCACGCTCAGTAGTTGCGGTGCGATGGGGCCTGCATGTGTGTTCTTCCACAACTCAAAGGGCAAGACTCAAAATGTCTTGGTCAAGATTTCAAAACTAAACAAAACAAGGGCCCCAACGGAGACCATATGACATAAGAAATGAAAGCGACAATGAAAGCAATTTAAAGAAAGCGAAAGCTAGAAAAGAACAACAACATGTAATTCCTATGCATACCAATTATAACTAATCTATTTGCTGATCTAAAGCTATGAATCAGAAATAAACAATAAACAGAAATGGAACAGAAATATGAACAACAATCAAATAACTATGTAATCGTAATAAATCTAAATGCAATTATCACACAACAGAAATAAAAGAATAGAAATACAAACAGCAGAACGATTCCACCAGGGTCAGGCCCTCAACCACCGGTGAAACGCTGCTGCACTTTACTTCAGCGTTTGAGAAATGGAACGAGAAAAAACTCTTTTATTAATCAGGCATGAATAATGTTTACAAACAGCTCGTACTCTCTTAACAAGAGTCGATGCACAATTCTGCAAATTACAACAAGAAAAGTCTCCCCAATAGCAATACATGCTTCTACTTTTATAATCAGAAGGAGGAGAAATTAAATAGCAAGTATGATCTCCCATAAAAATATTGGATTGTTCCCAATAACTTGATCAACCAGAGAATACATTTCCAACAATATTTCAACAAGAGCAAGGCGAATTTGGCTTTGCTACTGAGATTTGGAGGACGGTCGCAACAACAAATCTGAGAAAATCATGCTCAAATAACCCTACGTTTATCTCAATAAAGGCCGAATTTGGGCAAACCGGTTTGTGTTAAAGTTAATTGAGCCCGTTCTGGACAAAACCCATGTTCCAGATTTTCCATATTCTTCTTTATTTTCCCAGAATCATAACCGAAAATTTGTCACTTCTTATTCCAGCGAATTTCTGAGTTGGAATATTTCATGATGATTTGGAAATCAAATCTGCAGTCTGGAAAATATCTTGGAGGCTAAAATGGTGAGTGATATTAATAAACCATCATTGATAAAATTATGCATAATAATCATCAATTTATTAAAAATAAAGGAGAAGAAATAATATTCATCCATAAAAGCATAAATCATTATAAAATGGATTTATATGAAAAATTATAATAAATGACATGATAAAGAAGAGTGAAAATGGATGAAATAAGTGTTAAGAATTGGTCGTATTCACGGCCCAACAATTACTAAAACCTAGGTTTCTGGGAAGCTTTCTCAATGTGCTTTTCTGCACTAGATCCCTGCTTGGCACACTACTAGCCCAATCAGGCTTAACAACCTTGATTCTTCTTGGACACAAACTTTTTCCTCTACTTTTTCTGTGAATGTCTTAATTTTGTAACAGGCCTATTACCTTACCAATTTTATGATGTTGGTCACTTTAACACTCCTGTAGAAATGTGAAAATTTCTCATTTATCTCTAACAAAACTTGAAATTGGTAGAGTGGCCTTCTTAGGAGATTTTCTGCTCTTTCTTGGGCAATCATGTGTTGCCCTTATTTTACATTTGAAATAGGTTATAGCATAATAAGAACAGATCTTAGAACATCAATGAAGACCCTATAACATAGGAAACCCTAATTATCTAGTGGGAGGGTTTTAAGTTGGTATTTAACTGAAATTAGGCTTGGGATCTTAATAGTGTAAAAAGAGAGTTGTTTGACCAATTTTTGTATTTGAATACATAGAAATTAATGTACTTTTTTGATCTAAAGAGCCTATAGTGGTAGTTTTGATACCATCAAGATTTTAGGAACCTGATGAACATGGGGATGATAGGCTGATTGGTAACCCCAGATGGAAGGTGAAGGAGTGAGGTAGAGGAAAAACAGAGTGATGGGGTTATAGGTGGGAAAATAGAAAATAGATGAGTGGAATAGTCCCATGAGGGGCCCTTTATGAATGGCAAGTTAACCATGGAATGGTAAAATAGTAGAATAATGAAAAATTTCTGATAGGGATAATGAAGGCAGTGAGATTTCTAAAACTCACAATATTTAGAAATATTGATTTTAGAAATCTAGGACTGATATTTAGTCATCTTCAGATAGTAAAAATTACTGATGACTAACAATGGCTCCACTTGGGGAGGACAACTACTTTTCAGGAGGTGTCCAGGACCTCAAACCTCAAAACTGTGAGTTTTGAAGACCAGTGCCTTACTTTCACTTAGAATATTTCTTTCTTTCATTAGTTGATGTTCTCTTGAAGGTATGATTTCAAAAAATCTGAAAACATGATTGCTTCAATCTCATTTCTACCTACCCTTCCTACTTTGTCTAACATTTTTTCTTCCTTTGGGTGCACTTGGACTAGCAAACCCTTGACATTCTTTTTATTTGAAAGCATAAAACAAAAACTATATACTTGTACCCTTATCACTCCCAAGAGTTTAGATTATGCTAATGAACTCTCTTATTCTCTACCTAGTCTACTTATTTGTCAAGATTAATCTGTTTGATAAACTTTTCTTCTCTAACCTATTGACATGAAATTGAAAACATGACTAAACCAGGATTGAGCAATCTGATTTTCCATGGGCTATGGCATTAGGACAGGCTGCAAACATGTTAGGATATTCTGAAACATAGGAAATAGTTAAGAATAACTTAGTCTAGTGTAGAGTTAGGTAAAGTGTGTTTCTTTACTATTCATATTTGTAACTTATAATCCGACGGTCACAATTTGTAGTGATCTGACAGTTCACTCTCTCCTCGGTATTAAAGACACTTGATCCGTGGCTTAACACCTGATTGTTCCATGATCTCTATTTAAAGAGCATGGAGGATCATTTTTCGTTAATAAAATGGATCAAGTGTCCTTAATAATGAGAAGAGAGTGAACCATTGGATCACTACAAATCATGACCGTCAGAATATCCTAACATCCCCCCCTTAAGAACAACTTGGGATAGGATTGAAGGATTTACAAAGGTGACACAAAAGGAGTCTATTTCCTATGTGTTGAAATATCCTAACATCCCCCCTTAAGAATAAATTGGGATAGGATTGAAGGATTTACAAAAGTGACACAATAGGAGAAGGAAGGAGGAATTAGAGCCTATCCCCCCTCAATGACAAATTTCCTGAACTCCAAGCATGGATCGAAGTTTGGTAAACTTCGCTTCTTTGAGAGCCTTTGTAAAGATATCGGCTACCTAATCATTAGTTGGATAATACTGCACTTCAATAACATGATCATGAATGAGCTTTCTGATGAAGTGTATGTGGATTTCAATGTGTTTCATATGCTGATGATGAACAGGATATTTACATAGCTGAATGGCACTCTGATTATCACACCAAAGTGTAGTTGGATACTGCTGATGAAGACCAAATTCAGACAGTATCTAACAAAGCCACATGGCTTCCTTGCTGGCTTCAATTACACTGTGATACTCTACGTTGGCCGAAGAAAGAGATATGTCACTTTTTTTCTTACAATACCAAGTAATAGGTCTTGAACCAAGAGTGAATACATATCCTGCAGTAGAATTTCGATCATCAAGGTCACCAGCCCAATCAGAATCAGTGAAACCAATCCACAATGGAGATTCCCCCTGCATTGTAATGAATCCCAAACTAAATTGTACATCGAAAATATCAAAGTATTCTTTTAGATGCTTTCCAGTAACTTTCATGAGGTTGGTGCATAAATCGAGTGACAAGACCAATGCGAAAGGAAAGGTCAGAATGGGCATGGGTTATATATAGAATTTTACCAACAAGTTGATGGTATAAGGTAGCATCAACTTCAGGGGTAGTACAAGTGACTGAAAGCTTAACTCCAAACTAAAATGGAGAAGGGGCTAGCTTACAATCTTCCATGTTAAATTGGCATAGAATATCATAGGCATACTTGGACTGAGAAAGGGTAATACCTTCTTTGGATTGCAAGACTTGAAGACCAAGGAAATAATGCAAGTGTCTTAATTCCGTCATTTCAAACTTCTTTTTGAGGCTAGAATTCACATGGTTTATATGGTTTGGATCACTACCAGTAAGGATAAGATCATCAACATAAAGAAAAATGATGGTGAAGGACTTACCCACTTTCTTGGTGTAGACAACGTTGTTAGAATGACACCTAGAAACGCCATTACCTAATAGAAATCTATCAATTTTGGCATACCAAGCCTAAGGAGCTTGTTTAAGACCATAGAGAGACTTCCTAAGGTGACAAACAAGGCTGGAATCATTTTGGATAATTCTAGGGGGTTGTTCCATGTAGATTTCTTCACGTAAATCTCCATGTAAGAAAGTGGATTTAACATCCATCTGATGGACTTCCCATATAAAGGAGGCAGCAAGTAAAGAACAAGGCGGATAGAATTCATTTTGGAAATAGGGGAGAATGTTTCAGTATATTCAATGCCTTCATCTTGAGAAAATTCTTTAGCAATAAGACGTTTTTTTTATGTCTATCCACTTTTCCATCTAGTCCAAACTTGGTTTTGTAAACCCATCTGCATCTGACAAGTTTTCTTTCTTTTGCAAGAGGAATAAGATCCCAAGTATTGTTTTCCAATAAGGAACAATACTCTTCATTCATAGCTTCATCCCAATCTGGATGACAGGAGGCTTATGCACAAAAGAAGGAGGTTGTATTGTACAATGAAGAGAGGGACAAATCAGTCCACACATATATACAATCCACTTCAGATTTTGATGTCTCACTACATGGGGGCATTCCACCTGGGAGGCCACCAAATTTAGAGTTGGTAGGAGAGATTTTACCATTTATTTCACCACTCTTAGATTCCAGAGAGGTGAAGACTTGGGAGGAATCCAGTTGTAATGTTCCTGACTCAGGAACAGCTACACTATTGGGAATATCTCAAGATATTACCAATGTGGAGCTTCAGCAATATGTCAAACACCCCAATGGAGCAGCAGTGGATACATTAACATATAAAATACCAGAGAATCTGAATATCCATCGTATTATATCATAGCAGCATAAGATATACAAATCCTTGAGGAAATGATCACTCAAGCAAGGCACTACAAGTCTCAAGAGAAATGTACATGAGAATATGAGGAGCACTGCTACATGAATAGAACCCTAGGCTATAACTACGCAGTCTTATATGGAAAAAATATTGAAACACATGTTAATACATAGATATGCAAATAAATGTCTGATACAATCATTGGGAGAGAAGATATAAGCTCCCAATCACTACCTCAAGTCAATCCTAGAAGGATTGGCTCTAATATACAAAACTTGCAAAATGTCGGAATTGTTGGGCAGCAGTAGCAACTCAGGAACTGGAAATAAGTGGAGAAGGCTGAAGATGCTCCAATCAATGACAAGATCTTATCCAATGGATCTCTAGAGTGAAAGGCTACTCCTTTCACCTAAGATCTCACACTCCAAACTATCTGCTAATCCCTCACAGCAAATGCTCTCCAATAATAACGTTGTCTAAGAGAGGGACTGTGATACTAATGATGGTAAGTGGTTGGCCTGGTGCCAAAGATGGTGCAATATACTCATAAACCTCCCTTAGTGATCTCCCAAGGGAATGGAAGCTCCCTCCTTTGGAAAACTAGCCAAGGATGGTGTTGTAGAAAACCTCCCCAGCAACACCTAGCAACACTGCACAATCTCCAGCTGAAACTGTGCTGATGAAGAAGGATGAGGCTTGACCTCAATGTCTTAATATTGGGAATGGAGTGCAATCCTCCTAGAGCTACTCAAGAAGGAGGGGAAATCCTAAACAAGAACTCCCCTGGCAATTCTTGCTAAACAGCAAGAGACTGCAGCAAGTCCAAAGGAGCAAAGATGAATAATACTCAACATGAATCACAATGGCTGCCTTGCCCTCCTTTTAAAAAATGTGAGCCCCCTCTCCATGGGTTCCACTCATGGTAGCTTCCTCCTCAAGAAACATTCCCTCCTTTTCCACTGCGCTAGCCCACAAGATGCCTTCTAGCTCCTACCACTGTGCAGTTTGACTTGGTCAAACTTGACCTAGCCTTCCTGTAAAAGTCTCCTTTCACACATGGAGGTGTGAAATCCAGCTTTATAAATGATCCTCTTTCATATTAAGAGAATTTTTATTCCCTACTCATGCAATGAATTGGTCTCTTACCCATTTTATTCATCTCCTATATGATAATGGAAAAATTTAATGTTCCATAAAAATTGGGAACATTACAGTCCTCCCCTCTCAAATATTGCTTGTCCTCAAGCAAGTACAAGGATAGACTGATTTATTCTCCTTAATTTCCCTGTAGCATCCATGCATGATGAACTCCTCCAAGAAAAAGGATGCCATATTGTTACACCATTTTGGTCATCTAACCTACTATCATTAGATGGACCCAAGTACACCATGTAAGACCAATTTTACCCTAAGTAAAATTGCTTTCACTATGCAAAATAACTTAATAAACCACATTTATTAGGTTGTTTATGGTCTAAACAGGAAACCCCAAAAGGAAATATTAAACAAACCTATATTTGTTTGATTTTCCTCATGGAATAATTAATGAAACCATAATTTAATTATTATTCCTAGTCATGTTTAACCCAAAACAAAGAAATTAATTAGATAAACCTTTATTTATCTTATTATTTTCTAGGAATAATTATTTAAATCTTATTTAGATAATATTCCTTGTTAAATATGACCAAATCACCCACAAATAATTAAATAAATCATTATTTATTTGATTATCTTCCAACCACTTCCTTTAAAAGATAAATAAATCATTTATTTATTTATTTTTGACAAATAAAGGGATTTGACCCAAGTCAAATACTTTTTCCCTCCAACAAATATAATAAAATATTCTATAAAAGGTGGATCTAGATTTGGTTAACATTATTTTAATCATGCACCAAGATCTAGAATGACCCAATATTTTGTTATAAATAGGAGGGTTTTTCCTACCATTCTTCACCTTTTGTTGCCTATTAGATCACTCTGGATCTATACACTTGGTCACATTTTTCCATCATTTGCTGTGTGAGCTCCCATTGAACTCTATTCTTTGCATTGGGTTTTCTGCACCAACAAGAGAGAGAAATCTTAGATTTGAAGTGCTGAGGACTTCCAAGAACCCATCCCACTAAGGAGAATTGGATACGCCTTCTTGTTTTCCTCCCAGGTGCCCAATTAATACAAAAATTCTTTCAAAAATTGTTCTTGTCTTGTCTATTGGTATATGGAGCGAACCCTTGTTTTTACTGCTTAATGTCTTTTCATGCATAGATCTGGTTTTTTGCAGCTCTTTTCTTGTTTAACTAACCGCAGATCTGAAGATATTGGCAACCACTTTTGTTGTTAGGGCTATTATTTATGCGTAGCTAAAGTGGTCCTTTTTCGTACACTTCGACAAAGGATTCATACTAACAAATGGCGACTCCACACGGGTTTTAAATTACGACCGCTGTCGTTTTTCATATTCCTGCATATCCAGCTACTTCAGACCCTAGGGTTTCTTTTCAGCTGTTTATTTTTCCTATTTTTATGTTGTTTTTCTCACATAAAACCCTAAAACATTCAAATTTCTAACTTCCTGTTTTTTGGTCTCCTATCACAGTGAGCTGTACATCGCCTAATCTAAGACGGCAACTTTTCGAAACCGCCGCCGGACATTCGGAGCTTCGTGTCGCACTTTTCAGCCTGGAATCATGGACTGGACTCAGTCGCACTTTGGCCCATTAACTACGACTGGGTAGCGGAAAATGCTTCATTAAGATGCTACCTGAGCGAAAAACAGGTCAAAAACTGCGACCTGGACTTTTTTCTGGAATTTTTCTGAAATTTTTCTGGGTTTTGTCTGAACCTCTGTCAGGGTTGTCTGACCTTCGTCTCTGCCCGTTTAGACCTATTCTTGCTCTGTTTTACTCACCTAAGTGGGAATCTAGCCCCCTAGGGCCTCAGTACCCTCCACTTTTTGTGGAAGAGTTTTAGCTGTTGTAAGTGTCTAAATTTTCAGAGCTTTCAGCCATTTCTTTTTCAGATCTGATACCTCCTTTTCAGATCCCTTTTAATCAGCTCTTCTTCCCTTCAAATCACCTCTTGTAGTTTTTTTTGGACCTCCCTTTAGGGCCTCCTCCTTGCCCCTTCTACTTTTTGCTGATTTCTTCCCTTTTTCCAGCCACCTTGCCTTTGCCTCTTGGCTGTGATCTGCACCTCTTTTCAACAGATTTCTCCTTTAGATCCCTGTCCCTTTCGACCTTAGATCTATTGGCCTCTTTTTAGTGTGTTTCGATTAGATTTTTTCCTTTAGATTAGTTTTGAGAGACCCGCCTTTTTAAGTTGAATCGATACAACTTAGCCTAATTTTCTGTTATTTCAACATTATATATCGTTTCATAGATTATTTTCGCTACGTAGCACACTTTTCTCTTTCTCTCAAACGAAAAGTGCTCTCAAACGAAAAGGGTTTAAAAGTTAAAATTAACACAGGCCACACACTCACCCTAAGCGAAGAAGATCCTGGTTTACACCACCCGACAAAGACTTTAAAATCAATTAACACTGCACCTTTCTGCCCTTGTTTCGACATTGTAATCACTTGATTCTGCACCTCCTTTCCCTTGTGGTCGTTCTTCTTCCCCTTGTGCCGTGTTTGTGTTGTCATCATTGTGCCCCCAAGGCGCACCTCCCGGAGACTTCTTGGCCTTCACCCTCAGTTTTCGGTCGGTCGACTTGCTCCGTCCCGTCGTCGTCGAGCCAGTCCCCCTCCGAGTCCGCACTCCGACTCCTTTTTTAATTCATTGGGTTCTCCTTTTACTTCTGGTTCTCCCCCTGTCACCTTCACTATGTCTGGTCCAGGGCCTAATGCTAGCAGTAATCCCAGCCCTAATGCCGGGACTGCTACTAGCAGAACCGCCACAGGAACTACCTCGGCTACGCCCTTGCTCCCCTTTTTGGCAGGCCTCAGCCTCCCTGATTTGGACCGGTTGAAAAATGACCCTATACACCATGACGCTGGTTGGCCTGCTATGCCAACAAAGCTCCCTTCTGACATCCCCAAGTTTGAAGGCCTTGCTGGAGAATATCCTTCAAATCATGTTCGATCTTTCCACATGTGGTGTTCATCTACCTCCATTACCGATGACTCTGTCTGTCTTCGGTTGTTCCAACGAACGCTTACAGGCGCGGCTTCTAAGTGGTATGTTGATCAGGCCCCTTCCTCTCATACCACCTTTGCGACTCTTGCCCGGGATTTTTTATCTTACTTCCAGCTTCCCCTTCGTTATGACACTGGTATCGAACTTTTGACTTCTTTCTGTCAATCATCTGCGACCCACCTATCCGATCATGTCCAGGAATGGCGGAGACGAAAGAGCCTATGTCAATCCCCTACTTTCGAAGACCGTGTCTACATGGACTGGTTCCTTAGATCTCTCTTGCCCCCTATCGGGAAAGATGTCGCATCGCATTTTCCCCAAACCGAAGAAGCCGCCCTCCAACTGGCATTAAAATATGACTTGATCTACGCTCAGACAGGTTATGTTTATACCGTTCTACCTGATCTCCCCAGACCCGGTGGTGTCAACGCACAGGGGGCACCTCATGCCGCCGACGGTATTGTTGGAGCTCTCTCTCATCCATATGCCCAACCTCCCATGGGTTATGGTTTTCCTGGGGGAGGGGGTAGCACCTCCCGCACTTGTCCCCCTCCTGGTAGCATGTATCCAGGATACAACATACCTCCTCTTTTGGCCCAACCTCCTGCTCACCATACTGTTACCCAACCCCCTTATTATTCGTATCCGCAGTTTGGTGCTCCAGCTCCTCCAGCATCAACACCTCCGCCTCCCTTGCCTTCTCAACCCCTGCAACAGCAGTCACCGCCCCCTCAAGCGCAGGTGGATGCACAACAGGGATTCGTGGCTACCCAACCACCTGACGGATAGGTAGCCACTCAACCTTCCCCTTCTGGTTCCTCCAATTACCAGATCCTCATGATGAACTCCGATCCACCTCTAACCATCGACCTTAACCTTCAAACTTGGTCTCGCCAATACCCCACACCTTCCGCTCAGTCTGCCCCCAAGTCCCCTCCTTCAAGTTCTACAGAGCCTCTTTCGACATCCAATGGTCCCTTGCATATCCCTCAGCCCAAAGTTGAGGTTCATACCAAGATTCCTAAGGGACCATTACGCCGAAATGCTGCTTCTGGTCGAGCTGCTCATTCATATAGCATAGTAGATGATTTGGCGCAGTCTCCTGCTGCCATTTCCACATTGGAACTCCTCCAGTCGTGCCCTTCCCAAAAGAAGGCTCTGCTATCTGCCATGGGCGCTGTAGATCCTGCCGATGACCAAATGATTGTTTTCGACGCCCATCAATCAGAACATCCTCCTCTTCCTGCTTCCGTCGCCTTCCAAATCCCAGTCAAAATCCGGAACGCTAACGTTTCCCGGTGTATAATTGATGAGGGGGCATCCACCTGCGTGATGTCCGCTTCGGTTTGGAAGCAGCTCATATCTCCTGAGTTGGCCCCTTCCACGATCACCCTTCGAGTGTGGGATGGCCACGCCTCCCAGCCCATTGGCCTCTTCCGTAATTGTCCTATCACTCTTGCGGGCAAGACTGTTTGCATTGACGTCGAAGTCATCGACGCCCCTCTAGATTACAACATTCTCTTGGGGCGGAGCTACACCTATGCTATGTCTGTTGTCCCATCCGCGGTTTTCCACAAGATGTCTTTCCCTCATAATGGAAAGATAGTCACCATTGACCAGTTGACATATCATGAGCCAAAATCTCAGACCTCACCTGAGACGACCATCTCTTCTGTAGCCAACAAGAAAACCGTCGATTCCTTGACCAGTGTCTCTCCTGGCGTCTACAAAGACTCCTCTTTTCTTGGAACCTTCCCTGGTCTTCCTCCTCCTCCTATCTCTGACCCCAGCTCATCGAATGTTTGCATGATGCAATCGTCTCGGGCTGCTCTCAAGAAACCTGCTTCGGCTAGTCAGCAACCTTGCCCTCCGCAACCTGCTCCTAGCCCTTCACCTGCAGTTGGTAGTCATGAGCCTCTTTACCCTCCTGGCACGGTTCCTCCAAGCCTTAGCCAATTAGGAGCCGTCCCACCTGGCCATTACCCCTCTGGTCAGATATCGTTCCTTGCTCCTCCACCAGGAGTGTACATGGTACCAGTCATGGCCACCCTCTCTCTCCCTAACCTGACCCTTGGGATTCCCGTCTGGTACCATGATCCTCCAGCCGCAACCCTACCTGGTCAACCCAAACCTTATATTGATTTGACCCCGGTTCAACCGGTCCCCATAGCTTCTCCCGCTGCAATAGTGCCTCAGTCACCTCAACAAGAACCACCTCCTGTTGCGACCGCTTTGGGTAAGAAGGGCAAAGCTCGCAAGGGGGCATCAAAGGACAAGGCTGCCCCGACAAACCCTGCCCCTCCTCGGCCTCCAAAGCATATCATCTAGTGTGCTTTGTGTGATGTTGTCGGCCATGCCACCCATACCTGTCCTGAGTTGCTTCATCTCAAGCCCATGGTTAATGTCGCGTTCCCTGAGTCCAAGGTCCTGGAAGCCTCTGTTCCTTCCGCGACCGCAGCCAAGAACCCAAAGACTATTCACACCAACCACCCCTGTGCTTTGTGTGATCTCCATGGCCATTACACCCACCTTTGTCCCCACCTCGAGGACTTCTGCACCTCTCTAGCTGCAGTCCACCAATTCGAGGCCAAGCGCAATGAGTCCACCTCTCCCCTATTTGCGCATTTTTCTTTGGCAAAAATACCAGACATGACTGCTCCCATTGACATTCCACCTCCTGATGTCGAGATGACGAAGCCTTCGTCCAGCATTTTCTACCTATCATCATCCATGAGACCCTCGGGGAACATTCCATCTCAATCTTCCCTTGTTGTTTCGCTTGACCTTCCTTTAGCGATCACCTTGGGCTCAACATCGGTAGATCCTTTATCTTCTTCCTCTTCTGTCACCCCTTGTGACGACGCGCATGTGACGCTCTCTTCTCATGATGATGATTCAGGTAGCTTCGCCACGTCAGGTTGTCTTTCTTCCACCAGTCACGCCATATTCTATCACGATGACGACATTATGGAAAAAATCCCCACCCCTGACTTTCTCTATTCCCCCTTACATCGAACCCATGCGTTTACACCACATACACCTTGTGGCAATTACATTGAAACCCAATGTTTGGGTAAGGGGGCACCCACATTCGAGAGACCAAGAGAAGCAATTCTCCACAACTCTCCTAGTGTATCTGGACATGCTGACTTTAGTACCATTATTCTTCCACATTTAGAAGAACCTCTAGAGTCCCATATCACTTCAGATCACTCTAGGGATGATACCCCTTATCGTTCCCTCATCTTCCATCAGCAACCCAATCTCTTAGACATTGTTGTTGACCAACCTATGGGTTTTCTAGGCGAGCATCAGTTCATTATCTCCAAATCCTCTCTTTGGGATAGTGACGCCAGGTATGCCAACCCAAAAACTTAAATTCCATTTGCTCCATATATGCAGTACTAAAAGAGATTGGTAATCCTCCATTTCCTTTCTCAAACTGCATAACCATAACGAAAACAAATGGCACACCACATCATTAAAATGTGTTTAGATTCCCCTTTTTCTAAATACATTTTTGGATGACCACACCATGCTTGGGGGCACCTATGCCCCTCACCCATAACCCTCCTCAAAATCGAATTTCTTCACTTGCAACACTCATACTAGGGGCACCATTTGGCCTCCATACTTATCCATGCTTGTGTTGATGTTCGTCGTGAGTTCCCATCTTGTACTCATGTTTTCATGGTCCCCCATTGGACCTTTACTGTGTGGCATCACCATCGAGTCACCCTTGTTTAGAGTATCCAAGTGGAGTCATCATCGCATTCATGGAGTCGATCCCGAGTCCCCTTGTACCCCGCTATAGTCCTCCATCCATCATTGCTTGGTTTCTCTCTTGTGTCGCACATTATGGCCTTCAGTCCCACTGTCCCTTATCCCTAATGATATTGTGTCAGTCACTGCCATGTCATTCATGCCCTTTATGCTCTAGCAAGGGAATTCGTCCATTCGCTACTCAGTCCCCTCCATTCCACTATCATCATTGGTATTAGTCTGTCCATCGCTCTACTATTTTCTCTCGTGCCTTAGTTGAGGATCTCTCATTGCCTCACCTATGGCGGACCTCCTTCTGTCAACATCAGCTCCTTCATTCCAGAAGAGAGGTCTAGAGGGTAGTGTACCTTGGTTCTAGCTTCCACTCTTGCTCGGTGCATCGGATCAGGCAAAGGGCTCTCTCATTTCCCTTTGACTTGATTGTTTCTCCACTTCAGCTCCTTTCAGCACGATCGAGATCCGTATGCTTGATGGTTCAGTGATGCAGCAGCAGCCTTTGATCATTCTTGGGTGTGTGCGATGTCACAACCCTCATGAGTGGGTGGCCCTGCCGGTAGCCCCCCACATGCCCGTCTGACCTCTTCCGTATAGCCTTCGATGCAGCTCCATATATTTGATGATGTCGGCCTTAGCCCCTTGCCGCGCCTTTTTGATTTGCATGTATTATTCATATCTTGTGAGCCCTTCCCCGTGTATAGGGGGCATTTGGGTTGTATTTGTATCTCATGTACTCAGATATTATTGTATAAGTCCTAGCTGTTATCCCAGGCATAGCATGTATGTGGGATTCCTCATTGTATTATTATCTGGCTCATGTTTATGTCGGTTGTACTTTATGGTTCGGTCCCTTGTTTACTGGACACACTATTCTTTTGCACTTTGTCTCAGCGGGCATAGGTATGCCTCCCCCGCCGCCTTTAGCACAGGTACCCTCTCATAAAAAGAGACTTGTTGCACCTGCGAGTCTCGTCTCCTCAAGGTCTAGTTCTTCAGCACACTCGTCTACCTTACATTTCTCTCTCTGACTTCCCTCTTGATGTCTGGTGATTGAGTTCTTACAACGTACTTCGGTCATACGATTTGCTCCTAACACTCGCACGCTGGGGGGCAATCTGTTACACCATTTTTTTGTCATCTAACCTATTATCATTATATGGACCCAAGTACACCATGTAAGACCAATTTTACCCTAAGTAAAATTGCTTTCACTATGTAAAATAACTTAATAAACCACATTTATTAGGTTGTTTATGGTCTAAACAGGAAACCCCAAAAGGAAATATTAAACAAACCTATTTTGTTTGATTTTCCTCATGGAATAATTAATTAAACCATAATTAATTATTATTCCTAGTCATGTTTAACCCAAAACAAAGAAATTAATGAGATAAACCTTTATTTATCTTATTATTTTCTAGGAATAATTATTTAAATTTTATTTAGATAATATTCCTTGTTAAATATGACCAAATCACCCACAAATAATTAAATAAATCATTATTTATTTAATTATCCTTCAACCACTTCCTTAAAAATATAAATAAATCATTTATTTATTTATTATTAACAAATAAAAGGATTTGACCCAAGTCAAATACTTTTTCCCTCCAACAAATATAATAAAATATTCCATAAAAGATGGATCTAGATTTGGTTAACATTATTTTAATCATGCACCAAGATCTAGAATGACCCAATATTTTGTTATAAATAGGAGGGTTTTTCCTATCATTCTTCACCTTTTGTTGCCTATTAGATCACTCTGGATCTATACACTTGGTCACATTTTCCCATCATTTGCTGTGTGAGCTCCCATTGAGCTCTATTCTTTGCATTGGGTTTTCTACACCAACAAGAGAGAGAAATCTTAGATCTGAAGTGCTGAGGACTTCCAAGAACCCATCCCACCGAGGAGAATTGGATACGCCTTCTTGTTTTCCTCCCAGGTGCCCGATTAATATAAAAATTCTTTCAAAAATTGTTCTTGTCTTGTCTATTGGTATATGGAGCAAACCCTTACTTTTTCTGCTTAATGTCTTTACATGCATAGATCTGGTTTTTGCAGCTCTTTTATGTTCAACTAACCACAGATCTGAAGATATTGGCAGCCACTTTTGTTGTTAGGGCTATTAGTTATGCGTAGCTAAAGTGGTCCTTTTTCGTACACTTCGACAAAGGATTCATACTAACACATATCATCAATCAAGTGTCCAAATTGTCCCTCCAACATATGCAATCTAGCTTTTGGTGGTCATCCCCAAATAGCTATCATGTAGAAACAAATGTCCATGGAGGAAACAGTGGGTTGTCTAAGGGCCTCCTTGATGCATGATATCTGATATAAAATGGTACTCATCATCCCCATATGAATCTCCCATCCCCAAGCAATCATCCATACAACATAAGCTTCCTCCCAACATGGCAACTCATAAAGATCTCCTTCCACCTTGAGCTCCAGAAATGAAGGTGGGCTGAAAATCTAAATATGGAAAGCTTCATAGCTTGGCCCATGCTATCCTCTTCTCCAATTATGATTATTGAGGAGTGTGTGTTGATCAAGGGCTGCAAAATTATTGCCTTCAAGTGGCAACATGAAGAGAAATCCTCCAAGGACCTCTCCTCCATCAATGAAAAACAAGCTGGCCCAAGACACTTCATCCATGATGAATAGGACATGATCATCATAGAATTTCCCAATAAAATGGTTGTTGTAGGTTATACCATGTGCAACAAGGTACAAACATTGTCTCATAGGGTTACAATGCAATCTCACCCACTGCAGCTGCAGAAAATAACATAGGCAGATGTTCGAGAATATGATGCATGAGTGTTGTTCCTTTATAAAACTGTTCAATTAAATGATAAAATGAGATGATCGTCTGACACATGCAGCAACCTTGAAGGAAATCATCTAAGGAAGGTTCTTAATCTAAATGAACTGGTAAATGATGTAAATCATGTGATATGATGTTTGTTAGCAATATGATGTTGAGTGTTGTCCTTGAAAGGCAACCCACTTGATGAAGATAATGGCAACTTACTAGATGAAGTTGTGCTTGATAGAATATGTCTTGTACAGAAGGCAATGAAGAAAGGAATTCAGCATGTGCTAGATCTATGATGAAAAGAGTATGTCTCAAGGCATACGCGGATCTGTCTAAGGGAAGTAGCGTATGCATGCGGGAAACAACGTTCCAAGTCGCGTATGGGCAAAAGTGCTCATAAAGTGGGGCCCGTGGTATGGAAGGCTCATGGTATTGTTTTGGCTCATGGTATTGAAAAAGGGGCCCGTGGTATTGAAGGCTCATGGTATTGATTTGGCTCATGGTATTGAAAAAGGGGCCCGTGGTATTGAAGAAGGATAAACCTATATAAAGAGAAGAAATTCATTATGCAAATCATAAGAGTGGGAGCAAGATGTCTGAGCTTGAATGAATACTTCTCTATGAAGTATATATGTATGGAAAGGGTAAAGGTTTGATGATAGATCTGAATCTATGATGCACCTATGAAGAAATGATGAAGCGGGATATCTAGATCTCAAATGTATCTGTATTTGCTAGATCTATTTATGGAGTGATTAGATCTGTGATGAGGCGAACATCTCTGCGAACATCAAAGGGTTAAATCTTGGAACCGAATGTCTCATCCAAGAAGTATGTCGCTCTATAATGATTGAAGATCTATACGCTAGTTCCTCGCCACGTATGAAGCGCGCATATATGTGTTTTCGTTAAAGAGAAAGCGCTGGGGACAAGCAATGAAATATGTGCTGCAGGTATACGCTGGTTTATGTGAACGGAAGCGCGCATATACGCGACATCAGAGAAAGGAAAGCGCGTATGCAAACTAGGGTTTGCTGAAGTCTGTGGTAAGAAATTTCTGATCTGTTTTGCTGGTTTACTGATATCTGTCAGTTAGTTATATGTATCTGTTTCATGGTTGACTGTGCTTAAAAGTATGGAGTGGGTCCAGTCTGAAAATATGATGAAACGTGGCCTGCAAGTGGTGTCCTAAAGGATGCTTTGGATCCAGTGTGAAAATTGATGAAACGTGGTCCATAGAGGTGCTGAGGGTTGTAGCCTTCAATCAGGGGGTTGTAGCTCCCTTCCAGGTGAGGCTGGTAAACGAGATCGGGGGGTCGTAGCTCCCTTCCAGGAGAGGCTGGTAAACGAGTCAGGGGGTTGGAGCTCCCTTCCAGGAGAGGCTAGTAAACGAGCGTAGGTGGGTGCCTGCGTGCTGGTAGAGTCTGCACCAGCACATATGTTGTAAGATGTTTTCTCTATAATAAAATATTGAAGGCTGAACAACTGCAGCGGTGGTTTTCTCCCGACTTGGGTTTCCACCTAAAAATCCCGGTGTTCATGTGTGATGCTTTGTGTGATGGTTTATTCTGTTCTTACTGCACATGTTTACTGTTTATAGAACATCTAATGAATGAATGATGGAATGATATAAGTGAAGAACTAATGGCATAATTAGATCTCTGTGTATACGCGAGTTTTATGAAGGATATCCGCGTGTATACGCTACTTGGCTTCAACAGAGTAGCGTATGGGTTTTAGAACATGAAAAAGTAAAAAGTTTTAGTTTGCCCTAAATACTGATTCACCCCTCCCTCTCAGTATTTTTCCCAAAAATTGGTATCAGAGCAGGTTCTTCTGTAAAAGCTTGATCGCTTGAAGGAGATCCGTCTCAATGGGAAATAAGCAAAAGAAGGAGGTTACTCAAGGAAAGAAGAAGCCTCGGAAATCATGTATAGCAGAAATTGAAGGAGATGAAACAGGTATTAATCGTTGTTCTTGTATTTTACTTGACTGTATATGCAAAGGTTATGATAGTGAAAGTGATAGTATGGACCTAGAAGAGACAGTCAAGATTAAAGATGAAGAAGATTCTGACCAAGCTCTACAAGTGCTCATGGCAAAGAAGCAAAAGAAGAAGGCTATTGAAAAGGAGATATCTCAGAAAACATGTGCAGCAGAAAATGAAGAAGATGAAACAGGTATTGATTGTTGTTCTTGTGATGCACTTTCCTGTACATGCAATGGTGAAGATAGTCAAAGTAAAGTTTTGGATCTAAAGGAAGCTATCAAGAAAATTGAAGATCAACAAAGATCATTTAATAAAAGCGAAGCTATGTACAAAGAGATGATCTCTCAAATGGAAAAACAAATAGAAATGATGAATAGACAAATGGACAAGTATCAAAGGTTTCATACTTATGCATCCAATCGAATTAAAAGACTAGAAGCAGAAGTCGATGATCTAAATGCAGATCTCGAAGAATCAAACAAGAAGAATGAAGGACTTGAAGCTGGAATCATCTCTCTGCAAGCAGAACTTGAAGAATCAAATGAGAAGAATGAAGGACTTGAAGCAGAAAACATTTCTCTAAAAGCAGATCTGGAAAAATCAAAAAGGAAGAATGAAGGTCTTGAAGCTGGAATCATCTCTCTACAAGCAAAACTTGAAGCATCAAGTAAGAAGAGTGAGGAACATCTACCATCATTTGAAAAGGAAGGACTTGAAGCAGAAATCATTTCCCTCAAAGAAGACTTGGATAAATCAAATAAGAAGAATGCAGGACTTAAAGCAGAAAACACATCCCTGAAAGTAGATCTCGAAGCATCAAAGAAGAAGAATGAAGAGCTGCAACAAACATGTGAAGAAAACGAAAATTGGTTAAAAGAAGAGATTCTAAATCTGAAGGATCAAGTAGAAGATGGAAGAAGGAAAGAAGAAAGCATGACAAAGAAATGTCAAGCCTTGGAGGTTGAGGTAAACATTCTCAAAGGTAAATTAGAAGAAAAGGTAAAACTTTTGAGGTTTCAAGATAGTACTAATATTTTGGACAATATTCTGAGTAATCAAAGGTCTCCTACTATCAAACATGGTCTTGGTTTCCATGAAACTGTTAAAGGAGAATCTAGCTCACAAGGAAGTGCCAAAAATTCAGAGGATGTCAATGCAAAACCTGATGTGTTGAAAGAAACAAAAGATCAACCAACAATCAAGAATTCTCAAAGGAATTCATTCAAGAACGTTGAATGTTTTAAATGTCATAATTATGGGCATGTTGCAGAAAATTGCAGAAGCAGAACAATTCAGCCACAAACAAACAGGTTCTACTCTAGTAACTTCAAGGGATATTGTTTTTCATGTAACATGTATGGACATAAAGCAGCTGATTGCAATAGAAGGAAGAATAGAAAAGCTCATTATGATTCTTATGCTTATATTTCTGGACATATGAGATGTTATTCTTGTAACAAGTATGGGCATGTAGAAAAGGAATGCAGGTTGAACAGATCTAAGAAAGTGGACAATTTTCAGCACACTGTTAGGAAGGTCAAACAAATTTGGAAAAAGAAGGAAGACCAATCAGAAATGTAGGGAATTCTGACCCTACTGTAGTCATCCGCTTCTGAAGCTTACTTCTCTGATTGACTGCAGGAATGATGTGGGATACACTATGAGATTTAGTAATGTATCGTCACAGGGGGAGCAATGCATGATGACTCTCATGGTTGATTTGATTACTCTGGTTATATGTATTTCTGACAGTGCATCTGGTGTAAAGAAAAGACAGGAACAGAAGGTAAATTTGCAGGAGGAGATGAAGGTGTGAAATTTTCTATATTTCACTTTCCATACGCGGGTTATATGAAACAAAGTCGCGTATACACGCGAGTTCCAGCTGACACATCCGCGTATGCATTGATGATAAGAAAATTTATCTGATAGCTGAAGATCTGGAGCAGAGGTCCAGGGGGAGCATCAGTCTGACTGCTGATGATTGCACTATTAGCATTATTCTGGTTATACTCATGATAATGAAATGATGCATGGGTTCTTGTGTTGAAGATTATGGATGAAGCCTGGTAGCTTTATGATGAAGAGCATTCGTTGTTGAGATGAAAGTCTTATAATTCAGAGATGAGGACAGATCATGTAGAGATTGTTGCTGATGACTTGCTGTTGAAGGTGCTTCAGATTGCACAAGCTAAGGAAGAGCACTGGTTTAGGGGGAGCAGCAGGTTGAATACTAATGATTGCATTGTTGGCAATATGACTGCTTATTCTTTTGTTTTTGTGATACTCATGCTCAAATGATGATGACTTGGTACATGGTTTATTATGATGAATTTTTGAGCCCTGGTTGCTGATAAGTATCTTTTGTACTCACACATGGATGAGTTGGATGTCATTTGATTCAGAAATAAATCATGCAGAGTGTGTTACTATGGTTGAGAGATCTTTTTATGTTACTTCATGTTAAATCTTGAAGATCATGGTGATGTTGGACCACATGGATGATTGCTTGACACCTATGTGAAGATGTTGTTCTGATATGAGAATCTCTCTTGGAAAGATTGTATTGATGCTGCAAAGAATCTGAAGGCTTGATTACTATTGTGCTGATGCTACAACCATTGGATGACGCTTGAAGACACCACTACATTGTTCTATCTATCTGTAGTCCAGGGAAGCATTCAAATATCTCAGAAAGAAGCTGAACACTGTCTTTGCCTCACAGAGAATCAGATCTGGTTGAAATTTAGAAGATGGCATTGGATACGCGGGTTTCATGAAACACAGTCGCGTATATACGCGAGTTCCTACACAGAAAACCGCGTATGTTTGGTTGCTGGCAATTTTTGGTTGGTTCAGCTCTCTTCAGCACAGCTGCAGTACTTTTTGGTATCTCTGATACTATTTGGTATCTCTGGTGGTGTTCCAGTTCTCATAATTCCGTTTCTAATGTTTTGATGAAGATGCCTTGATGATTTGTTGGTGGAAGTTTTTAGGATGCACAAAATAAGGGGGAGCCTTAGTCATTTGGAAAGATTGCTTGGTTGCACAGATTCAGGGGGAGCATTAGCTTTGCTGAGTATAATGCAGTGTTGGCATTATGATGGTTCTGAAATATGTTCTCTTTCTTGAGGACTTTCTGGTGTTGGTCTTAAATGGTCATCTTTGTAATTTGTTGAAAAGGTCTTGTTGAGACCCATGTTGTAAAATTGTAACATTCAGTCATGTAAGGACTTGTCAATTTGTAAACCCACTTGGTTGGGTAGCTGAGTTATTTTTTTTTTTTTTTTTGTAAACCCACTTGGTTGGGTAGCTGAGTCAAATTTGTAAACCCACTTGGTTGGGTACTTGAGTCTCATATGTAAATCCACTTGGTTGAATAATTGATGTAAGTATGAGTCTTTGGTGATAGGAAGTTTATAGAGTCATGTACTTCATTGAAAAATATGTTTGAAGATTCAGCATGAACTCAGGGGGAGCTTGGTCACTTCAGTATACATCAGATCTGCAGAACGCTTCTTCTACATGAGGAGAAAAGGGGGTGAGTGTGTTGGTTTTGATCCGCCTGTTGCCCTTGATGTCAAAGGGGGAGAGTGTGTTGGTTTTGATCCGCTGGTTTTGATCCGCCCTTTGCCCTTGATGTCAAAGGGGGAGAGTGACATGGTGTTTGAATGCAGATAATGGTGTCAAAGAATTGGGAGAGTGACATGGTGTCAATGTAATTATCTGTTGTGGTAAACAAACACCATCGTGGTTGCCATCAAGTCCAAAGGGGGAGATTGTTGGAAATATGATGCAGAGTGTTGTCCTTGATGGCAACCCACTGAATGAAGATGAAGACATGTGACTGTTGACATGTGTTGTCCTTGATGGCAAACTACCTGATGAAGTTACTCTTGACCTAATGAACTTGGTAAATGATGTAAATCTGATATGATATGATGTTTGTTAGCAATATGGTGCTAAGTGTTGTCCTTAAATGGCAACCCATTTGATGAAGATGATGAAAACTTACTTGATGAAGTTGTGCTTGCTAGAATATGTTCTTGATGAGCTAAAAATGATGTATCTACAGTGTGTACAGAAGGTAGTGAAGAAAAGAAGTCAGCATGTGCTAAATCTATGATGAAAAGAGTATGTCTCAAGGCATACGCGGATATGTCTAGGGGAAGTCGCGTATGAACGCGGGAAAGAACGTGATAAGTCACGTATGGGCAAAAGCGCTCAAAAGGTGAAAAAGGGGCCCGTGGTATTGAAGGCTCATGGTATTGTTTTGGCTCATGGTATTGAAAAAGGGGCCCGTGGTATTGAAAAAGGATAAACCTATATAAGGAGAATAAATTCATTGTGCAAATCATGAGTGTGGGAGCAAGATGTCTGAGCTTGAATGAATACTTCTCTGTGAAGTATATCTGTATGGAAAGGGTAAAGGTTTGATGATAGATCTGAATCTATGATGCACCTATGAAGAAATGATGAAGTGGGATATCTAGATCTGGAATGTATTTGTATCTGCTAGATCTGTTTATGGAAGGCTTAGATCTGAGATGAGGCGAACATCTGTCTGAAGTAAAAGGGTAAATCTGAACTGAATATCTGATCTGAAGAAGTATGCTGCTCTATAATAATTGAAGATCTATACGCTAGTTCACCGCAGAGGAAGCACGCATATACGCGGCTTCGCTGAAGAGAAAGCGCGTATGTGCAATGAAATATGTACAGAGGTATATGCTGGTTTATGTGAACGAAAGCGTGTATATATGCGACATCAGTGAAAGGAAAGCGCGTATGAAAACTAGGGTTTGCTGAAGTCTGTGGTAAGAAATGTCTGATCTGTTCTGCTGGTTTACTGATATCTGTCAGTGAGTTATATGTATCTGTTTCATGGTTGACTGTGCTTAAAAGTATGGAAAGGGTCCATTTTGAAAATATGATGAAATGTGGCCTGCAAGTGGTGTCCTAAAGGAAGCTTTGGATCCAGTGTGAAAATTGATGAAACGTGGTCCATAGAGGTGCTGAGGGTTGTAGCCTTCAGTCAGGGGGTTGTAGCTCCCTTCCAGGTGAGGCTGGTAAACGAGATGAGGGGGTCGTAGCTCCCTTCCAAGAGAGGCTGGTAAACGTGTCAGGGGGTTGGAGCTCCCTTCCAGGAGAGGCTGGTAAACGAGCGCAGGTGGGTGCCTGCGTGCTGGTAGAGTCTGCACCAGCACATATGTTGTAAGATGTTTTCTCTATAATAAAATATTGAAGGCCGAGCAACTGCAGCGGTGGTTTTCTCCCGACTTGGGTTTCCACCTAAAAATCCTGGTGTTCATGTGTGATGCTTTGTGTGATGGTTTATTCTGTTCTTACTGCACATGTTTACCGTTTATAGAACATCTAATGAATGAATGATGGAATGATATAAGTGAAGAACTAATGGCATAATTAGATCTCTGTGTATACGCGAGTTTTATGAAGGATATCCGCGTGTATACGCTAGTTGGCTTCAACAAAGTAGCGTATGGGTTTTAAAGGAATGAAAAAGTAAAAAATTTGAATATGCAGTAAATACTGATTCACCCCCCCCTCTCAAAGATTTTTCCCAACAAAGCATTGTGTAGAAAATATCACCTCTACTACTGAATAGTGAATAGATGAGTGAGCCAGCAATACAAAATCAAATACATGCCCATATACATACAATGGATGAACATCATCATCAAACTCATGGCCCACCTCAAAGGAAAGCAAATAGGTGGTTGTGGTGGCCATGTCTCCCCTCATGTTCCCATTAGAACATGCAATACATAAACTATGGGAATCACCTCCCCTCAATGACACATTCAACCCTTGTGTCCTACTCAAAATCAGGCCTCATCTCAACATACCAGAAATATCAAAAAGGGATATCATGATCAGCTACAAAATATGGGGACCACTGGTGGTTTCATGTGGTGCTTGGAGGTACCAACAGTCTCCCAAGTGGATGCAACGCAGTTTTGAGAACTGCTATCTTAGAATTGTACAAGGAAAAATGTTTTGAAATACAATGCTAATCATATGAATTAGCTGAGCATGTGCGAAGTGGAAAAACATTTTCTCAACTCAAGAATGCATCGCTCATCAAAGCATGGACAAGCCATGAGACCAGCAAGGGTAAATAGGTGAAAGAGCAAAGAATCGTCGCTGTGACTATACTGTTGCTATTTGAAACACATAGATAGGTGGAGAAGCCCATGAGGATTTTGCAGTACAAGCCAGGTGGTTTATCTATTTAATGAATCCATCCCATAGCATTGAAAACGCAATAGAGGCTGGCTATCAAGTGGCAAAATATTGGAGCATGTGTTTTGCTAGATCTAGCTTGATAGTGTGTAGCAATTGAGGGTGTGCATGAGAGCTTGTGAGGAGATTTTGTACTATGATTTTTACATGATCTCCATGACATATAATATACAGATAGTTGGGGTTTTCATCTTTAAGCTTTCCCATTAAATATTGTGTTCATATGTGTGATTGTTTGTGGTTTTAATGTATGCATGCAATTGATTTTATTTCCGCATGTGATGATAAATGGTAGAAGAGATTTTGTATTATGCATGAAGCTAAAATAGTGTGTGATCAGGAGAATCTCAGTGAATAATATATCAGATATTCAAATTTTCTACATGGTATCAAAGCGATATTGATCATTGGAGCAATTGCAAAACATTGAAGCGGTTGATTTTTGTGCTGGTGGAATTCGAATTTGCAGTAGTGTTTTCTTAGTGTCGAAGTTGAGATATATTTCAACGGATTGCGATTGGAGTATGCCCTTGAGGGTAGCTCGAATTATATTGCATGGAAGGACAGGATGGAGGCGGTGCTAGATGACAATGGGTTGAAGGAGTTCATAGATGCTGAAGTCCCAAAGCCTACTTCTACTGATGCTACCGTACTTGACGCATGGAAAAAGAAGACAGCAAAGTGTCGAAGGATTTTGTTGGAGGGTGTGAAGGATCACATAGTGTCCAGCCTTCATGGTAAGGCTTCTCCATTCTTGATGTGGAAAGCCTTGACAGATTTATTCCAAAGCAAGAGCGACCAGAGGAAGTTGGCGCTCAAGGATAAACTCAGAAACATAAAGATGGAGAAAGGCGATAGTATGCCCAAGTACCTCACGAAGTTCATCCAATGCAGGGATGAGATGGGAAGTGTGGGGGTGACTGTTGATGATGAGGACTTGGTGAGCTTGGCTCTCCTAGGGCTTTCGAAGAGTTGGCATTCCTATCAGGACTCTGTCAATGGTCGGGAGAAATTGCCAGGATGGGAGCGACTTTGGTCGGATCTTGTGCAAGAGGAGATAAGGCGGAGTCCTAGGGACGGATCGTCATCAAAGAACTCTGATGAAGAGAATTGTGCTTTGGCTGCCAAAGCAAAGAAGGGGAAGAGCAAGAAAGCTTCTCATTTCGGTGCGAAAGGCAAGAAGCAGGACATGTCCAAGGTGAAGTGCTTTCACTGTCACCAGCACGGACATTATGCCACAAATTGTCCGCAGAAGAAGAAAAATAAGTAGGCTGCTGGATCTGCAGCAGGAGAGGCCTTAGCCTCACAGTTTGAGCTGGATTTTTTGTTGATCGCATGCTTGGTCTCAAGTGTGATGGTATCAGTATGGTTCTTGGACAGTGGTGCGTCTTTTCACATGACTAGAGATCAAGATTTGTTTTCAGATTTGGATGAGAAAGATCTTGGAGTGCACATCGAGATGGGAAATGATGGTAGATACAAGATTTAGACGTACTCATTTCAGGTGAGAGGTAAATCTAAACCTTCATATCAAGGAAGGATGCATGTTCAGATTGAAGAAGAATATTAAGGTCTATGTATGTATGTTAGAAGACATAATGGACATATGATGTTGTCTTTAAGAGGGAAAGGCTTTCCCGGGCAGTAAGGCAACTGGCGGTGGGAGACCCGGAGGATAGGGCTTGATTTAAGAAACTTTATTCACTCTGTAGATGGTCGCGTTGTTAATGGGCAGGCAAGGAGTGAGCTGGACGATAAGTACAAAATCTGAGATTTGGCCACCTTCACTCATTTGAATTGAAGATATCAAGAAACATTTCACCTGGCTTCCTAAAGGCACTCTTACACAGTCAGATCAGTGCAAGGGGTGTACCTTGGGAAAATTTGTGAAAGCCACCTTTCACGAGAAGGATAGTCATGCCATGACGATCCTTGAGAGAATTCACACAGACGTGTGTGGACCTTTCTCAGTAGCTTCAACAACAAAGCATAGGTATTATGTGATATTTGTTGATGATTTTTCTTGTAAGTGCTGGATCTTCTTCATGCAGAAGAAGAGAAAGGAGACATACTCAAAGTGTTCGTTGAGTTCAAGGCAACTGTTGATAAAGAATCATGAAGGTGAAGGCTCTTAGAGCGACAATGGTGGTGAATTCATTCTCCGGTAACGCACCTTGAAAAAGGGTAGAAGGGAATTTAAGAGAGCCTCATAGCACCCATAACCCCACAAAGATTCGTGCTGTTTAAAGCAGAATGCAATGAAAGGAAGCCGTGGACGCGCAAGCATGTTGCATGACTGGGCCTACCCATTCACTATGGGAGCAGAGGCATGCACATCAAAGAAAGATGGGTGTGCAGAACTGCTGTCCTCACAGATACTTGGCATGAGGCTGCACCCCAGGAGGCGTTTTCTGTAAGAGGCCCGATATTTCCCATTTGAGGATTTTTGGTTCACTATGAGCATTCACATGTGATGAAGGATGCCAAGAAGAAGCCGGGAGCCGAATCGCAGGTTGGGATATTTGGGCACTGACAATTCCCACAACTATCGGGTGTATTTTCCAGATAGTCGCAAGACTGTTGTGCGACGGGATATCAAATTTCAGGAGGAGAAAGCCATGCAGTGTTCGCTTGAGAGGGAGCCACACTTGCATGCAGATGAGGAGCTATTAGCTCCTAAGGATGAGTCTCAGGATGTGGATCAGCCACAAGATGAGGTTCATGGAGTGGAAGATACCACTCATGCAGCGCCAACCATCAGAGGGCGGAAGCGCACTACAGAAGCTGAGCGACTGGCTCAAGATGCAGAGAAGGTTGTAGGAGCACCTACATCACAGCGCAGACAGAGACAGTCACCTGACCGGTATACTAGATACATGGCTCTTATGAGCAAGTGTATCGTGACAGAGCCATCCTCTTTCGAGGAAGCTGTGGAGGACCTCGCATGGGTAGATGCCATGGTGGAAGAGTATGATTCGATTGTCAGAAACAGTGCATGGGAGATTGTCCCGAGACCGGAGGGGAAATCAGTGGTGGGTTCGAGATGGATCTACAAAGTGAAGCAAGCAGCTGACGGGAGTGTGGAGAAGTATAAGGAAAGATTTGTTGCCCGAGGCTTTTCACAGATTGAGGGGATCGATTATGAGGAGACCTTTGCACCTGTCGCAAGGTATTCTTCCATACGGACGATTCTTTCTCTCTCAGCGCAGATGGGGTGGCACATTCATCAGATGGATGTGAAGACTGCGTTCCTCAACGGGGTGATTGAGGAGGAGGTGTACATAGAGAAGCCCGAAGGTTTCGAGATCTTCAGCAGCGAGTCGCATGTGTGCAGGCTCAAGAGAGCGTTGTATGGGTTGAAACAAGCACCTCGTGCTTGGTACACACGGATAGACAGTTATTTCACCGAACTTGGATTCTCCAAGAGTGAGGCATATCCTAACCTATACCAGATTGTGGTGGAGGTAAGTTGTTGATCATTGTACTTTATGTAGATGATTTGATTTTGACAGTGATGAGTCATGATACTCTCATGCAAGGAGGATCTTGCAACAAGTTTGAGATGAAGGACTTGGGCCTCCTTCATTATTTCCCCGGATTTGGAAATTTCAGTCATAGTTGGTAGACTCTCTTTCGTGAGTGTTATAAGTATGCCCGAGATACCGGGAGAAGTTCAACATGCATGGCCGCAAGCCTATTGATACTCCTCTTCCTGGTGGATGGAGGAAGGAGGATGCTACTTCAGCGGAGGTAGTGGATGCCACTTTTTATCGACAGTTGGTGGGGTCGCTTATGTATCTGGTCAATACACGACCTGACATATGCTATGCAGTTAACCAGCTTTCACAAGTTATGGTTAAGCCAACCAAGCTCTTATGGAAGGCAGGAAAGCATGTATTGAGATATCTCAGAGGCACATCGGGATATGGATTATGGTACAGACAGTCAGATGAGGTGAAGCTGTGTGCCTTCATGGATGCAGATTGGGTAGGGAGCCCAACGGACAGAAAGAGCACATATGGAGGGATTTTCAGTATCGGGTCAACAACAATTTCTTGGTACAGCAGGAAGCAGAGATCCGTGGCACTCAGTTCAGCAGAGGCCGAGTATATGGCAGCGAGTTTGGCTGCATGCGAGGCTATATGGATGAGGAAGATCCTAGTCGGGTTGTTCGGTTCACACTTAGAGCCTACCGTGATTTATTGTGATAATCAGAGTTGCATCAAACTCTCGATTAATCCAGTATTTCATGATAGATCTAAACACATTGACATCCGGTATCATCATATCAGAGATTGTGTGCAGCGGAAGATCATGTTACTTTCATACATTCCCACGGAGGATCAGGATGCTGATATCTTGACGAAGGCGCTCACCAGGAGCAAATTCGAATACCACAGGGGCAGGATAGGGGTTGTAGATAATCCTTATCTTGTTGAGAGGGAGTGTTGAGATTGCAACAAGATGATGAGCTTAGTGGAAAGGAGTCGCCTTCACTAATTGGGCCCACAGGGTATTTTTGGCGCAAAGTCTATTTTTAGACTATGTCTATTTTTAGACATATGGATCATGTTCTATGAGTTGCAGGATGCTATTTGTGGATGGTTGGTCAAGTCGGAAAAAATAGATGGACTTCTATTTTTAGACATATCGGGCGGAATCTATTTTTATATTTCCAGTCTAAAAATAGATATGTCGAATATTATTAGCTCTTAATAATATTTGGACTATAAACATTATCTTATTCTCTTGGAGCACTTCAGTTAAGTGCATAGATGTGGCATAGGAGCTGACAGAAGGAATTATGCTATTCCTGAGGGTTATGTGGAGCTATTGCATGAATACTTCAGTTAGAACTCATGTGACAGAGTTTGGTGGAGTTGATTGAGGAAGTTAGTGGAGTTGTATTCAGTTTAACTAATCTAAACATAGTTGAGCTATTTGTATTCAGTTTAACTAATTGATACAATTAGTGAGAGTGGTGTGAATTAATTATAAATTAATTCACTAATTATAAGCTCATTAATCAACTAAAGAATGCATCAGTTAACTTCAGTGCATGGACAGTTTCAGTGGAGACCAGTGCAGAAATAGGTGAAAGAGAAGGTTAACTATCAGTTGTGACTATACAGTTGCTATTTGCAACACACAGATAGGTGGAGAAGCCCATGAGGATTGCGCAGTACAAGCCAGGTGTTTTATCTATTTAATGAAGCCATCCCATAGCATTGAAAACGCAATAGAGGCTGGCTATCAAGTGGAAAAATATTGGAGCATGTGTTTTGCTAGATCTAGCTTGATAGTGTGTAGCAATTGAGGGTGTGCATGAGAGCTTGTGAGGAGCTTTTGTACTATGATTGTTACATGATCTCCATGACATATAATATACAGATAGTTGGGGTTTTCAGCTTTAAACTTTCCCATTAAATACTGTGTTCATATGTGTGATTGTTTGTGGTTTTAATGTATGCATGCAATTGATTTTATTTCCGCATGTGATGATCAATGGTAGAAGAGATTATGTATTATGCATGAAGCTAAAATAGTGTGTGATCAGGAGAATCTCGGTGAATAATATATCAGTTATTCAAATTTTCTACAATTTATGTTAGTCATCCATTATTTTCACTATCTAAAGATGACTAAGTATCGGTTCTAGATTTCTAGAAACAAAGTTCATGAACATTGTGAGTTCTAGAAATCTTAGGACCTTCATTATCATTAGGATAAATTTTTCACTACTTTCGATCATGCCAAGCTTAGCTC
>JAXQQM020089403.1:0-22362 GCA_034641835.2 Pinus albicaulis | reverse complement strand
TCGACACTTCGCCATCTTCTTTTGCCATGCATCGACTTCAGCAGGATCAGTGGGCTTTTGGACATCCGTATCTACGAACTCCTTGAGACCATTATCTTCTAATACTGCTTCCATGCGATCCTTCCATGCAACATAATTCAAACTGCCTTCAAGAGCATATTCGAGTCGCAAACCATTGAAAGACATTTTCAACACCGGCACCAAGAAAACAAAACTGCTGCAAAATTTTGAATTCCACCTCAAAGCTCAACCGCTCTAGATCTGTGAGAACAAATTATTTCTAGCACAGAGATTGACTGCAAGGGGCATTTACCAGACCTTTCACTTTCCGAAGAAAGATGAATCTGGAGGCTACCTGGCCCGCATGCAGACTTTGTCTACCGAAATAAGTTTGTAATCACTGTGATGATCAATCTCTGCTTCAATAGCTCCGATACCATGTAGAAATTTGCTGAATAATGATTAATTATTCACCGAGACTATCCTGATCACATACAATTCGAATTCATATGCAACACATAATCTCTTCCACTCAGACAATCACACATGCGGAAAATAATATCAAGCGATAACACATCAAATCATCATACACATTAACACAGTATGTATGGGGAAAGCTTATAGCTGAAAACCTCGCAGCTATTTTGTATATTATAATGGAGAAATCAAGTAACCAACTCAGTACAATACTCCTCACAAGTACTCAGTGCTTTCTCATACAGTTACTCACAATCTAGCTCAGTTTTGAACAGGTTACTGGTTCAAAACTCACCGCCAATTGCCTTTCCTCTATTGCGCAATCATGGCTTGTCTATATAGAGATCCAAGGTTCGAATCTCCTTGGCTTCACTGCGCAATTTTCATGGACAATTCCTCCAAGTGTGGTGCAAATATCATGCACAACTGATGTCGCCACTGATAGCTAACTCCACCCTTTCATCTACCTCTTTCACTGGTCTCCACTGAACTGATCATGCACTGTAGTGAACTGATGTGTTCTTGAGTTTAATAATGAGTTACTAATTAATGAATTAAATAATATTTAATTCACTCCACTCATAACTAATTGATTAGCTAGTTAAACTAATCTCAATCAGTTCAACTAAAATAAACAGAACACAACTCCACTATCTGTCTCATTAACTCCTCCAAACTTCTGCCACTGAAGTCAAACTGAAGTCAACCATGAAAGATGCCATCAAACCCTAGGAACCACGTGATTCCTATGTCAGTTGCATGAGACACTTCTGTAGCTCGAACTGAAGTGCTCCAAGAGAGTAAACTGCTGTTTGGAGTCCAAATATTATTAAGGGTAAATAATATTTGACTTCCCTATTTTTAGGAGAGGCAGTCTAAAAATAGCCTTCGACCTCTTCGACCTAAAAAATAGAGTCTCATCTATTTTTACCAACATGAACAATGCTTTAAGAATCTCAAACTGGAATCCCCGAACCATGCTCCATATGTCTAAAAATAGACTTTGCGCCAGAATTTGCCTGCGGGCCCACTTGGTGAAGGCGACTTCATTTCACCAAGCTCCATCATCTTGCTGCATTCTCAACACAAACCCCCGAAGTTCAGTCACGTTTTTCGGATCTGGCCAATCTCGGATGGCCCTGATCTTCTCCTCATGGACTCTCACTCCATCCACACCAATGATATGCCCCAAATAGAGCATCTCTATCAATCCAAATTCACGCTTGGAGAGCTTAGCATAGAAATGTTGCTTCTCCAGTATGTGCAATACAACCTCAATGTGTTGCAGGTGCTCCTCCCACGTCCGGCTATATATCAAGATGTCATCGAAAAATACCAACACAAAATTCATTAGTTGACCATGGAAGATGTGGTTCATGTAGGACTGGAAAGTGGCTAGTGCATTGGTTAGCCCAAAGGGAATCACTAGAAACTCGAAGTGGCCATAGTGATATCTGAAAGCGGTCTTGGGAACATCCTGGTCCCTCACGCGGATCTGATGGTAACCCAATCTCAGATCAATCTTCGAGAAGAACTTCGATCCCCTCAACTCATCCATCATCTCATCAATCCGTTGGATGGGGTATCATTTCTTCATGGTATTTTTGTTGAGAGTCCTATAGTCGATGCACATCCTTAGTCTTCCATCATTCTTCTTCACCAATACAACAAAAGAAGCAAATGGGCTAGTGCTGGGTCAAATGTGTCATAGCGCTAAGAGCTCATGGATAACTCTCTCAATCTCATCCCTGTAGGCTTTAGGATGCCTATAGGGTGTAGTAATGACAGCCTGGATGCCCTGATCCAGCTCGATGGTGTGCTCAAACCCCTGATCCGGTGGCTGCCCTGGTGGTATACCCCCGAAAACTGTGGCATATCTGTCCAGAATCGACTGCACATCTAGGTGTACGACCTACCCTATAAACCCTTCCTCCGAAACACGCAGCTCTAATGCCCACTCTGTATCTCCCTTCCGGAAGTCAACCTCCATCTGGTGTGCTGAAACTATCTCTGGCAGTTGTTAGGGTCCTATAATAATAGGATTCATAATTTTGAATTGACTATGATTAGTCTTGTAATATGTACATACTTTGCTTTCTGCAAATTGTTTTCCCATATTAAAAAATGTAAAGAGGGTAAGTCTTAAAAGAAAAATCAAAGGATTGAAAGAAAAATATCAAAAAGGAATATAAAATATGAACCCCACCAAAAAAGAGATAAAAAATAGATCCTGAAAGTGATTCAAATTTAAATTCCACTACTTTTTAATTTACTTTGCAAAATAAGATTGTGTGCAGCTTGTCAAAAATGTCACAATCCATGTTGGTCAAACAACTTAATCTTGACTCATTCATGCTGATAGATAGAGAATAAATATCTAACCAAACTATTTAATCTTGGCAGATTAGTAGTTAGGTAGAGAATAATAATGAGCTCAACAGTTTAATATGAGCCATTGGAAGTCATAAATTTAGAATTAGATAGTTTGCTTATCAAAGAAAAATTAAAGGGTTTGCAAGCTTAAATGCACCCAAATAAATGAAGAAAAAATGTTAGGGTAAAAGATGGGTAGGTAGAAGCAGTTTTCACAAGGCATGGAAAGCATCAAGTTGGTAATTTCATATCATTAATATCCCTCAAAATCCCCTTCCATTTGCTAAAAACCCTAATGCCACTCTTAATGGGCATTTTCCCTTGTAAAAATACCCCTTCCCCTTCATTTTAACCCTTTCCCCTTACTTCACTCTTTTTCCCTTACTAAACTCTTTTCCCTAGATTAAAATGCATATTTTCCTTTGAAAAGTAAAATCCCCCTTACTAATTTCCCTTTTTCCTTTTAAAACACATTAAAATACACTTATCCTAAAGTTTTAAATAATTAGAATAATATTGGGTCCCAGTGCTAAGTCCCACCCTGATGTTATTCATTCCTAGTGTATTTTAAATCCCGCACATATATTAATCCTGTGTTTAACTTTATTATATTAACTCCCATATATACCTTTAACTCGTACTATATTAACTCTTGCTTATATGTATTTCCCCAACCCCTTATGTTAATTTAATATATAGTTTTGTTATATCACCTCGCCTATATATATTTTTGGGCCCTCTTACTATAACTCCACTTTATATAAACCTTTTTCCATATCATATAAACTCTTCCCTTATAGTTAAACCCATCCCTTTACATATCCCATAGCATAACATTATCCTGGGCCCCACCGCCTATTAAATCCTCAACAGATCCCTCCCATTTGCCCATCCGTCCGATCACGATTGATCAGATTCGACGACCAATATCCTTTATCACATTCCCGATTGTCAAATCTGTAACACCACCGAGAGCTTGCAAAATATGCTATTTTCATAGCCCCAATCCATGCTATGTGGCAGCCTTTGATTTTATCGCATCCTCCAATCGAATACTGTTTACCAGCTTTAGACCATGCAAAAGCTGCTGGGTTGTTTTCCGCTCGTTGCAATGATACCGCCCCTCTATTTTGAATTTGACCCCGCGTAATAAAGATTAACCACTATTGGTTAAAAACACATAAAGCCGCCCTTTCTGTAGGAATTTACAAGGTAAGTTCCGTAGATCAAGAACCAAAGGTCACCGCTCACAAATAGATCGCAAATCAGTACACCAGTATAATCACGTGGTTAAAACCCTCAAAGAGGGAAATAGTCCATGGCCTGAGCCAACGTGGCCACTTCAGGCAATTTATTAATAAAAAGAAAAGTTAAATATGTTTCTCTCATAAATGGTTACCGGAAAAATGACCCCATGCTCTTTAAATAGAGATCATGAACCAATCAGGTGCTAAGCCACGAATCAAGTGTCGTTAATACCGAGGAGAGAGATAACCGTCGGATCACTACAAATCGTGACCGTCAGATTATAAGTTACAAATGTACATGGTAAAGAAACACACTTTACCTAAATCTACACTAGACTAAGTTATTCTTAACTATTTCCTATGTGTCAGAATATCCTAACATCCCCCCTTAAGAACAACTTGGGATAGGATTGAAGGATTTATAAGGTTACACAAAAGGAGCCTATTTCCTGTGTGTCGAAATATCCTAACATCCCCCCTTAAGAACAAATTGGGATAGGATTGAAGGATTTACAAAAGTGACACAATAGGAGAAGGAAGGAGGCATTAGAGCCTATCCCCCCTTAAT
Organism: Pinus albicaulis; assembly: GCA_034641835.2. Classification (NCBI taxonomy): domain Eukaryota; kingdom Viridiplantae; phylum Streptophyta; class Pinopsida; order Pinales; family Pinaceae; genus Pinus; species Pinus albicaulis. Next base: position 17,697 of record JAXQQM020089403.1, on the reverse strand, counting down.
GAAAACTTTCCTGAACTCCAAGCATGTATCAAAGTTTGGTAAACTTCACTTCTATGAGAGCCTTTGTAAAGATATCGGCTACTTGATCATTGGTTCGACAATATCGCACTTCAAGAACACGATCATGAATGAGCTTTCTGATGAAGTGTATGTGGAGTTCAATGTGTTTCATATGCTGATGCTGAACTGGATCTTTACATAGCTGAATGACACTCTGATTATCACACCAAAGTGCAGTTAGATGCTGCTGATGAGGAGGGAGTGTTCAAGTATTCATTTGTTTTCTTCCATATGTTCCTATACTTTCAATCTGAAAGATTTGCAATCAACCTTCAAAAACTATATGTTGAAGGTAATCCTTAGTCAGTAATCTTTTGGAATTCATTAATCATGAAAGATTCCACAGAGTTGATATACGAAGACTTCATTGACTCATTCATCTATCCAATTGTCAACATGCTGAACATCAACATTCAACCAAGAGTCAACAATGAAATAAAAAAGGTCTTGCAGTTATCAGAACACAATAAGACAAGAGATTGGTATCTTTACCAAAATCACACTGAGATTAGGGTATATGGATCTCAACTCACTCCATATAAGCTACCTAAATACCTCCCAATGAGGTTATTTGCACTTGAATATATAAGGTAGATCCTTAACTCTGATGAAGTGAATTTCTTGTCAGCCAAGAAGAAAACACAATTTAAAATAAAAAACCAGATTGGTCCCTTCATTTGCAATAACAAGACTGTTGGTCAACACGCAGAAAAGTGTCTTCAAGAATTTAAGTTCAGTGAAAGCTTCAAATGGAATTATGATCCTTTAGGATTTATAAGCAAACTAAGAATCAAATTTAAGTTAACTCCTTTTGTCCATGAGTCCAAGCCAAACATTGAGAAATACTCCAATCAGTCTGAATGGTTGGAGAACACTTTGAAAGAGACAGAGAAGAAAGGTGATACTAGTTCCATCTTTTAAATTCCAGCCCCACAAGATAGGAACTCCAAAAGAGTAGGAGAAGAAGGATCATACTCAGCTCAAACCACCACTGAAAAAAAATTTAAACTGATGTACAAGAAGAAGCCCAAATTAAATCCTGTAAATGAACAAGTTGAAACTATTGAGATCATAGATACAAATACAGTGGTAAAAGATAATGCACCTCCAACAGTTTTAGAGGAAACTCAGCAGCCTTCAACATCTAATACTCAAACTATTCAGAAGCAACATAGTGTTGAATTGTCTTCATCTATTAAACCAGCAGATAAAGAGCAGGATATCATGTAGAAGTACAAAGAAATCAAACTCAGGAATGAGGCATTAAAAGCAGATACTTATGCCCAATACTGGAAGCAGACACCTAGTGACCAAAGTAGGTTACTTTCAGCATTTGACTACAAGACCAGGAAGATGCAGATGGCCTTCCTGCAACCAACAATGAACCATCCTAAGTCATCAGAATATTATAAGAAGACATCATATGAAGTTCAAGCCAAAGATATTCATCCTATAGACCAAATATAATTTCATAAGAAAGCTAGTGAAATTTTGTATTTTACCATGACAAACAAAGCTATGAGTGTACAAAAGCTGCAAAATACTCTAGAAAACATCAAAGGACAGTTAAATCTAGAGAAGTCTTCTTCACGAGCCAAGGATAACATAATAAAATCCCTAGAAAAACTGGTCATAAAGGTAGGATATGATCCTAAGAACATCAAAGTTGCAGAAGAACTCATAAAGAAAAAAAATGCAGACATCGCTGCATTAAAGAAACAACTCAAATTGCCTCCTACTGAACATCTACAGGCCAAAGAAGTATTACAATATGAAAGCCAAAAAGATGAGATGATGAACCTCATTCTTCAGTTAACTACCCAATTGAAAGAAATGGAGAATGAGATGGATACGTTAGTGCAGTAGAAAAATGCCAGCTTGGAAGCAATTCTTGTCACTGCTATTCCTACAATCACTACAACAGTTCCTTCTACTTTAACAGATTCATTGGCCACATCAGTTCCAGTAGCTACAACACTTCCCACTACATCAACAACTACATAAGCTATAGAGTCATCTACAGCAGCAACACAACCTAGTGATGAAGCAGGTAAACTAGTTAAAGCAATGCAAGAAATGTCCATCCAGACTAATGAAATAAATAGACTTAAAGAACAATTAAAAAATCTAGAGGATGAGAAGAAACTAGTACAAATCATGCACAAGAATGAAGTACAAAAGTCAAACAGATTGACTAAGAAATTACAGAAGCTAGAGAAAGAGTTGACATTGAAAGAACCACTTGCCCAAGCTAAGCAGCCGATCTGGGCCAATATTATTGAATATGTCAATGATATTTGGCCATCCATTCAAGTTATTTATGAGCATAAGGATCTTATCAAGGCAGCAAGTAAAGCCATTCAGAAAATTAAGAACTTGGTAAGAAGCCAGAGGAGGCCAATGAAATCATTAAGTTTCTTAATTCCAAGAACAAACATGAATTGGAAGAAATTGGCATTAGTGATAGAACTGAAACAATCCTAGAAGTTAGGAAGGTAATTTATAAAGGGAAATTAATGGTACAACTATAAGACAAGTGTCAGAACATGGAACTTGCAATAACCAGATTCATGGTGAAGTTTGATATTTTGAGGCAGAAAGGTCTGCCTAATCCTTTGGTTATCAATGAAAGATTGATGAAACATGAAGATTATGATAAGAAAATCATAGAAGTGGCAAAGGAACAAGCCAACAATTCATCCATGAAGGGAATTCCAACAGGAAAGGTGCTTTATCAGAGTTTTGAGAATCTCTTTTACCTCCAGCATGAGGTAAAACATCTATTCATAAACAAGCCTACATTTGCAAAATATATAGAGGCTGAAGAGATATTCAGAAGAATAGTAAAGATTAAATTACCAGATGCAGAAGCTTGGGAGAAACTGAATGATATACTGTGACAGTGAAAAGTTAAAGGGTAAAAGAGCAGTTGACATGAAAACAGATTAAAAGTAGTCAGGATAAAAGTAAACAGAGCAGTTAAAGGTTAATGTAACGCAGTAACAATTTAAAGAGTATCAGATGAAAGACAGAGTTAAAGTCAAAACAGAGATGAAAAACAAAGTAAAGATGCAGTCAACGTAAAGGACACTCAATAGCATAAAGACAACCAACGTCAAGTAACATCAAAGGAGAAAAAGCAGTAAAATATCAAACAACAAACAACAAAAGCAGGGACAACTTGCATTAGTTAGATAGCCGTCTCTCTCTTTTTGCATGAATATATTTATTTTTCCTTGAATAATTCGTAAAACAGTTTAGGATATTTTGTATTAATTTTTTGTATAAATACTCCATAATTCGAAGTATTGAGTGTGGATTGTGGATTGCTAAACATTTCTATAGTTGTATTGATCTGAACTTGAGGGTTGATTGTACCATTTTCAAGTCAAAAGACTGGATTGAGCAATAAAGGCATTATATTACAGGATTCATGTGTTGAGCCACTTCAGTGAAGTACTTTCAATTGTTCTTTGTTATTTTCTGAAGTTTTCACATACTTGCATGTTTTCTGAATCTAAATGTATAACATGAATATTATTTTAGAACTTTTTTAAAAACACTCTGTCTTGAACTGTTATTTCATTTTCATGTTTTCTATTGATATCCAGATTAGGGAATTCTTCATTTCTCCCTAGTTTCGATTGACCTCTGTCATTTCCCTCATTATCCGGATCTAAGAATCCTTAATTTCTCTCTCATCCTGATTGAAACCATTTCATCATCCAACCTAAAGATCTGAATTTACTCAACTACCTTGCCTTGTGAACACTTCCATTTAGAACTTGATTTTGCTTCTGTTGCTTGATACATTGACTCCATTAGCCCAATGGAATACATACCTACATCTATCCATATGAATTAGTAATTCCACCACCAAACCAAATCAAAACCAAAACAATCAATCTCACATAACTAGCCTAAAATCAACTAAAAACAACAAATTTAAATCATAAAGAGAGAGTCCTCTCTGATCATTACAAAGGATAGATCCTAAGCTTAAAAGTAGGTTTATGGTTACCTCTAATATTCTTTAAAACAAAAAGATTAACAGCCCTAGGAATTATTGGAGTGATAACAACGGGTAAGTGTGAATGCCCCGAAGCATCTCATGCTTCCTGGTATTCTTGTTTGTCCACTCCATCTCCAAGGTCTCCCAATCCATAGTGACCTTCCCCAGCATGATCAGCCACTGCAATCCCAGTATCACGTTGGTGTCTGGAATGTCCACAACAAAGAAATGATCCGTCAGAGTGTAAATCCCCATAGTCACTGCCAAGGCTGGCACATACCTGGCACACTGGATGGTTCTGGCACCTGGTACCAATACTGAAAACCCATCAAATCTCTCTGTCGGTATGCTCCTCTGCTCTACCAAATGTGCATCAATAAAATTGTTGGTAGCCCCACTGTCCACTAATATTGAAACACGTTGTCCCTGCACAGTACCCCAGACACACAGTGTTAAGTATTTGGGAACCCCTCGCAAAGAAGCAAGGACTCCCCTAGTAGGTGCAAATGCTGCCCCTCCTGCTCCTAGTGGTGGAGGTGGTGAATGATCCCCTCTCTGTATTACACCACTGCCTCCTGCCTCCATCTCCTCATATGCATCCTCTTCCCTGTGACTGTCAGAGAAGACTTCTATGTAGTGTGCCTTCCCAGTGGCACAACGATGTCCCGATGCCCACAGCTCCTGGCATGTGAAGCATAGCTTCTTCCGTCTCAGGTCTCTCCGGGTCTCATCGTCCAAAGGCCCTCGACCTTGGTTCCACTTCAGAGGTGGAACCCTCATGTCCTTCCCCTTCAACTGAAATGCTGGTCTCCGGGGAAAAGTAGTTCTAGTCCTGGGCAGGGCATCCTGCAAATCCCTGGTCCTCCCAACTGCATAATGAAGTGTAGCTGACCTCGTAGATCTAACTAACCCCCACAGAGGTTCTTCCAATCCATCAATGAACATGTATATCATCCTGGCTGAAGACAAGTCGGGTACCATCACGAAGAGTCTCAAAAACTCATAAATGTAGGTGTCCGGGCTCCCGGCCTGTTTGAGCTTGGTCATCTCAACAAAGTGCTCTTCTAGATCCCTTCGATCAAACCGCTCAAATAATCTCCATGTAAACTATGCATATGCTGTCACCACTGAGTGACCCAGCGTGGCCGTCTCGTGGAACCACCAATCATGGGCCTCTCCCTCTAGGTGTAGCGCTGCCACCTTGATGGCCTCTCCCTCTGCCATCTGATTAAGCTGGAAATAGATATCCAGCTTCTCCACCCAAGCCTTTGTCGAACATTTGGAAGATCCGTCAAATGTTGGTAGGAAAAATCTGCCCACTGTACGCTATACATCCCCATAGTGTGTGTAACTGCCCCCTCTGTTATGGTTACGGGGCCTGCTGTCCTTCTTGATCAGAACAAAATCATGGAAAGAGAGAGCCTCGCCAAACTCTTGCCCATGAGACTTATACTTGGCAAAATAATCCTCCATATGAATTGGCTTCGGTTCCTGAGATGCTCCTGCTCTCGCACCTGTAGCTATAAATGTGGGTATCGTGGAACGTGAGGGAGTAGTTGTGAGCTGCTGCTGCAACTGGTGGGAAGTTTCAGACCCTTCTCCAATGCGAAAACCCCTTGGGGTTTCACTCTACCTCTGGTTTGCGATAAAATTCTACCCCATCTCTTCTATTTTCCTCGATAGCTCCTGCACATATTCTAGGAGGAGTTCCCCAAACTCGCTTCCTTCATCTTTCTCACCTGCCATCGGTCCTTCCTCCTTTGCGTCCTCAACCAGAATGCAGTCTCCCTCTCCAAAAGTGGTCTCAAGCCTATGCTCTTGGTCCTTGTACTTCCTTCCCCGTGAAGTGATATATGATTTTTCCTGCTGGTGTCATAGACAATATGCTTCACAGGCTGAGCCAAGTCTATGAGCTCTGATACCATTGTAATATTTCGAGTAGAAATAAACAACAATATAAAGCAACATAAACATGAAACTACAACAAATAGAGAGACATCACATACATAATGAAAAATATGGAGAACTCTGAGCCATTTTATTATATAACTAAAAGATACAATGAGTACAAAGGTGATCAGAATGATGGAACCTTGGCCTGCATGAGGTAAGCTAGAAATATGCTCAGAAATACTCCCGGAATGATTGCTCTATCAGTGACTGCGTTATCTTCGAGCTACTGTTGTTACTGCTACCAGACTGCTACTACTGCTGGAATAGGATGGCTCTTTGGGGCTGTCCCCTTGCATCAGTAAGATATGCAACTCTGGGAATAATCTATCCTCCTAATAACCAAAAAGCCCAGAAAAGGATTATGGAATGGATGATTTGGAAAAACACCTCCCTGGAGGAATAACGCTATCCCAGTGAGATACGCTGGACTTGAATGTATCTCTAAAAATGGCGGCCTCCTCCTCTACCAAAATGGATGAATAGATAAGGGCTACTCCCTTCTCACTATTCCAGGCTGAATCTCCTGATAAATCTCCACCCTCGGCACTTCCTCCTCCAAGAACTACGTGATCTCTCCTCAAGATTGCGCTGTCCAAGCAAGTGCATAATCCCTGGATGAAGATGTTATGGCTCCCACCTGAAAATCAATGGATAGAACTCCTGACCCAAGCAAGCACTTGAAGTCCCCCAGGGCTGAGGTTTGGATCTCCGCTCGAAGACACATGATGTGCTGAACAACACTTGCAGACTTCGCTCAACAACAAAAGCGTGTTCAATGTCAAGAGACAAAAAATAAAAACATAATCAAATCCTAGAATGAGGAGCCTCTACCCCTCTTTATGCTTGGAGAGCCTTGCTCTCACCTAGGCCCCACCAAAATTGTGTTGTCCCTCTTGGCCACGCTGTCCCTCTCTCTCTGCACTGTCATGAGCCCACGCTGCCCACACTGCCACTTAGACCCCTGGGCCCCACGCTGTCAAATAATAATGTGCTCAAGTGACTTTAGGGAATGTTTATCTCCTAAGTGTAGGATAAGTGTCTTCTCACCCACTTTATTAACTGACTTAACTTTATAAAAGTAAACTGGCCAAAAATTAATATTTCCAATTAGCTGCTGCTAATTGGAAATATTACACTGTGCCATAGGAAATGGAAACTTAACTTCTTGATCTACCTCAAGATGGAAATAGGAATAGTTGCGATGGATATCCAGTCCACATGGATGTTCTCTAACACAAACTTAACCAAAAATAACTTGCCACCTCTCGACAGAAAAATATTGACCCAAACAACAATGCAAGACTCAAATTTTTTGATAAGCCAGAACCAGTTCGATACACAATAATTATTAGGCTTCAAGAAAAATCCCAAGTATTTTAAACCTTCATCCAAATCCCTCCGAGGGAAAGAAAATAAATCCTCAAGAGTGAAAGGGCATTGCCCTGAATTATAGGAGTACATAAAAACATAATTATCTTGGCTAATCTGCATACCCGTAGATGAACATAAGCGGGATATAATTGATTTTAGGGGATTTGATGTCATCATGTAAGCCATCTGTGAAACAGAGAACATTTTCCACAAGTGACTGCTCTTTTGAGTCACCACTATACCTGAAAAGAATCCATAACTCTTCTCAAGACAAATGAGTTTGCTTAGGGCCTTATCAACAATGAAGAAGAGCATGTTAGGCAATGTACACCCCTGCCTCTATCCCCTAGTCACACCAAATAATCGAGAAGGCGCTCCATTAATGATAACTGCAAATGAAATAGATTGGAGGCAACCCATGATCCAATTGACCACCTTTATTGAAAACCCAATTTGATCAAGACCAACCTCACAAATTTCCAACTGACCCTGTCCTAAGCTTTGGATTTATTAATCTTCACAACCACTGCTAGTTGTTTACTAGATTTGAAAGAGTGGATGGTCTCCTGAGAGATGGCCACCGCATAGTGAATCTGTCTACCTTGTAAGGAAATCACATCACTAAATACTAATTTCAGACAAACAACAATAATCCAAATTTCTCTTTAGAAATTACATCACTAAATACTAATTACAGACAAACAACAATAATCTAGATTGTTCTTCAGAAATTATATCACTCAATATTGATTTCAGAAAAACAACAATAATTTTTACCATCAGTTTGTAGATGGCATTTCAGTAAGAAATAGGCTTGCACTCCGCAAAAGTGTTCCCGTCTTGCTTCTTGGGAATGAGGGAAATGTGTTTTATTGATAGAACCCACAATTTTCTTGGAACTGACTCTCAAATCACTAACAAGATTTCTGCTTTAATAAAATCATAAAAGCTGGTACAAAACTCCACTTGCATACCGTCTCAGCCAAGGCTCGTGTCTTTCTCCATAGAGGATAGAGAAAATAAATCTTCGCTTCAGTTACTTCAATGAACATTTTTTAGTTCATTTCCTTTGTGATCACCTCGGGGAAAATGTTAACAACGTCCAATATATCCCAAATGGGGCACCCGAGAGGCTATGAAGACACGTGAATAAAGTAATTTATACTTTCTTGATGAGAGAAAAATATGATGCAGAGACAAATTACAACAAATACATTAGAATGCAAAACTTGGAAGCAAGAAGACATTAAATTGATGGAGAATAGAAATCACACTTCACATTACGTGACAGGCCTTGCCTTGCTTGCATGCCCACGCCGATGAAAATTACAAATATATAGAATCTAAGGAGAGAAGCTATAGAATTCTCTACATGTGTTTTTCATGACTGCACAGTCAATGGATGATGCGCATTTGGTTGCAATCGACATGGACGGTGGAGTTAGTTGGAGAAGTCGGCGTTGGCATGGGCGGTGACTGTCGGTGTCGACGTTAGAGGTGTTAGCTTCATTAGGTTCACATCTAACATTCTCCCACTTGAAGCCAATTGAAGAGTCCTGAATCAAGTCACATCGAGTCCTACCATTCTTCTACATAACTCATCTTAATTTGTTGGTAGAATCTTAGTGAGCATATCAACAGGGTTCCTATATGTATGGATATTTTCCAAGGATAATTGTTCTTTTTTCAAGAGATGGCGGATCCAATGGTACCTTAAGTAAATGTGCTTGTTTTTTGAGTGAAATGTCGGGTTTTTCGCCAAGTGAATGACACTCTGACTATCAAAATATAACACATACTTGTCTCGCTTTACTCCTATCTCTCCTAGGAATCGTTGCATCCACAACATCTCTTTACAACCTTCTGTTGTAGCTATGTAATATGGCTCTGTTGTAGAGAGAGCTACTATTCTTTGTAGCCTTGACACCTAAGATACTGCTGCACTTGCAAATGTATACAAATAACTTGTAGTGGGCTTTCTCGTGTCCATATCTTCATATTTAAATCCTTCAAGCATAGTATTATTATGACAAAAACATAAACAATATTGACTAGTACCCTTGAGATACCTCAAAATCCATTTTACTACTTTCCAATGTTGTTTTATTGGATTGGTAAGGTTCAACCTGCTCACTACTCCCATTGAATATGCCACATGTCCGATCATGTACATACCATGGCATACATCAAACTGTCAATTTCTGAAGTACAAGGAATCTTAATCATTTCTCCTTTCTCCTTGTCATCACTAGGACATAAATTTGTATTTAAATTGAAGTTGGTTGCAAGGGGTGTACCAACTGGCTTGACATCCTTCATATTAAACCCTCCAAACACCTTCTTGATATATTTTTCTTGTGACATGCATAATCCTCATGCCCAGTATCTACTGTGCTAGAACCAAATCCTTCATTGAAAATTTTCTTCCCAAATCCTTCTTCAACTTATTGACCATATTATTATCATGCCCAACAATCAACATGTCATCCACATATAACAACAATATTATATACTTTACTTGACCATACCTCTTGATATAGACACAATGGTTAGTTTCCAACATGTGAAAACCATGTTCCAACATGAATGAATCAAATTTCTTATACCATTGCTGAGGTGCCTGTTTCAACCCATAAATACTCTTCTTCAACTTGCAAAATAGGTTTTCTTTTAATTTTTCTATGAAGCCTTATGATTGCTCCATATAAATTTCTTCCTCCAATTAACCATGAAGGAAAGTAGTTTTTACATCTAATTGTTCAGATTCTAAATCTAAAGCAACACTAAGACCAAGAATGACTCTGATGGATGAAATTTTGAGAATAGGTGAAAAAATATCAGTGAAGTCAACACCTTCTTTTTGGGAAAATACTTTCACCATGTAGAAATTATACAAACAATATATATACCATTGGATTCAATCTGATCATGAAATATTCGAGAGCAAGATACTGAATCCTTCTACAATTAATTTGCGGAAATTAAACACGATCGCACGATTGCACAATCACACCAAGTAAGAGAAAGAATCAAATCCACAACACATAAAATTTTCTGGGGAAAGAAATTTGCTCAAAAACCCTCTATCTGTATTGTATAAAACCAAGGAATCATGAAACAATTACAATGCACTCTTCTCACAAGAGTCTATTGCAACCTACCAACTATCTCACACTGACCTGGAAAAAATCGACCAAAACTTAGCCAATTTCCTGCCTATGCTCAACCTGTCTTTCTTGCGCAATTCTAAGAACAATTGATCCCTATTAATTAGGAAATTCAACCTTCCAAAACTGTGTAATACATCATGGGAAATCCTATGGTTGTCTAATTGTGCACTGACAATTTACTAATAATACAACTAATAGATAACATCCCTTTAACCTCTGTCTCAACTGGGTCTTCATCAAAACTTACATGCATGCAACTATTAATAGTAAATCATTAGTCACTTGACATATCACTGCATGTGAATTAAATCTGATTTAATTCACTTGACCTCTCACTAGTACAAAAATCAGTTACAACTAGTTAGACTGACTTTAACTCACTTAATTGAGTTAACCGATTTCTCATGCATTAAACTAATACACTAACTACAACTTGGACTCTAAAAAAAATAGAATCACTCTACATGCCTCACCAACCACCCTCAACTCAAATTTCATGAGCTAACTGAGTCTATCACACTCAGTTAACTATTACAAATGATTATGAGATAATATTACAATTTAATTAAGGGAAAATTAAATTAGACACACATTTCTTGTTGACTTTTCAACACTCCCTCTCAACAAGAAAGGGATTATCAGCTACCCCGATCCTGCCTCTGTGGTATTTGAATTTTCTCTTGCCGAGCGTCTTCATCAAAATATATGCATCCTGATCCTCCGTGGGAATGTACTGAAGTAACATAATGTGTCTCAAAACACAATCTCTGAGATGGTGGTACCAGATGTCAATATGCTTGGACCTGTCAGGGAATGCTAGATTAACCGAGAGTTTTATGCAAATCTGGTTATCACAATGTATCACCGTCGAATCCATCTGATGGCCAAACAAACCAACAAGTATCTTCCTCATCCAGATGGCCTCGCATTCCGCCTGACTGGCTGCCATGTACTCTGCCTCTACTGAACTGAATGGAGTTGATCTCTGCTTCCTGTTTTACCAAGAAACTGTTGTCGATCCTATGCTGAAGATCCCTCCTGATGTGCTCTTCCTGTTTGATGGGATGCCTGCACAATATGCATCGATGAAGCCTTGAAGCTTCACTCCCTCTGTCTGTCTGTACCATAATCCATACTCTATAGTGCCCCTGAGATATCTCAAGACATGCTTCCCCGCCTTCCAAAAGAGCTTGGAACCATAGCTTGAATAAGATGGTTAATTGCGTAGCATATGTCTGGTCGTGTGTTCACCAAGTACATGAGTGAACCCAGAAGCTGCCTGTAAATAGTAGCATCTAATACCTCATCTGAAGTAGCATCCTCCTTCCTCCAGTTTCATGCGAGAGGAGTCTCCATGGGTTTACAACTCTCCATGTGGAACTTCCTCAGAATATATTTGGCATACTTTCCTTGAGAAACAAATAGCTCCCCATCCCGTTGCCGTACCTCCAAACCAAGAAAATAGTGAAGAAGTCCCATGTCCTTCATCTCAAACTCTCTTGCAAGATCTTCTTTGCAAGAATTTATGAGCCGCTCATCACCCGTCAGAATAAGATCATCATCATAAAGTATGATAATCAAAATATTACCATCAAACACAATCTGATACAGGTTTTCATCCGCTTCACTCTTTGTGAAGCCCAACACGGTGAAATAGAAGTCAATCCTGGTGTACCAAGCATGAGGTGCTTGCTTCAGCCCATACAGTTCTCTCTTGAGTCTGCACACAAGTGACTCCTTGTCAAAGGTCTAAAAACCTTATGGCTGCTCAATGTACACTTCTTCCTCAATAACTCCATTGAGAAATGCAGTCTTCACATCCATCTGATATATCTACCAAACCCATCTGCGCTGAGAGTATAAGGATAGATCTAATCGATGAGTACTGTGCAATAGGTGAAAAATTCTCCTCATAGCCAATCCCCTCAACCTATGAGAATCCCCGAGCTACAAAGCTAGCCTTGTACTTCTCCACACTCCCATCTGTTGCCTGCTTCACCTTATAGATCCATTTAGATCCAACCACTGACTTCCCGAATGGTCTTGGGACAACATCCCATGCACTGATCCTGACGATGGAGTCATACTCCTCAACCATGGCGTCAACCCAAGTTGGTTGCTGCACTACTTCCTCAAAAGAGGATGGTTCTGTCACAATACACTTTCTCATAAGAGCCATGTATCCAGTATACCTTTCTGGTGACTGTCTCTGTCTGCGCTGTGATGTAGGTGCTCCTACATGTTCTGCCGCATCAAGTCTCAGTCTATCAACCTATGTGGTGCGCCTCCTACCATGTCTGGTGGATGGCTCTGCATGAGTGGTTTTTGCCACTCCATGATACTCCTCATGTGGCTGATCTACATCTTGAGGTTCATCCATTGGAACCAAGAGTTCCTCATCTGCATGCAAATCAAGCTCCCTCTCAAGGGAAAATCGCATGGCTTTCTCCTCATCAAATTTTACATCCTATTTGACAACTGTCAACCTGTTGTTCAGAAAATACACCCGATAGTTGTGGGGAGTATCAGTGTACCACACAAATATCCCAATCTCTGCTGTTAGTTCTATCTTCTTTCTGGAATCTTTGGTCACATGGAAATAGACATATGAGCAAAAAATTTTAAAATATGAAACATCAGGTTTCTTACCAAAAAAATCCTCCTTTGGTGTACTCATGCCAAGTGTCTGATAAGGACTACGGTTCTGCACAAATACCATTGTGTTTGATGCCTCTGCCCACAGATGAAACAATAGGCCCTGATCATGTAACATAGCTCGTGCCACACCCACAATTGTTCTGTTATTTCTTTATACAACACCATTCTGTTGTGGGTTATGAGGCACAATCAACTCTCTTCGAATTCCTTCTTTGGCACATAAGTTCTTGAATTCATTGGAGATGTACTCATCACCATTGTCAGACCTTAGAGCCTTCACCTGCTTCCCTGTATCTTTCTCAACTAGTGCTTCTAACTCACAAAATTTTGAGAACGTTTGATCTTTCTTTTGCATGAAGTAGATCCAACACTTTCTAGAAAAATCATCAAAAAAAATCACATAATACTTTTTCTTTGCTGTAGAAGCCGTAGATAATGGTCCACATACATCTGAGTGAACTCTCTCAAGGATTTATGTTTCTCGGTTCTCCTTCTCATGAAAAGTGGCCTTTGTATACTTCCCCATGGTACATCCCTTGCATGTGTCTATCTGCGCAAGAGTACCCTTTGGAAGCCCCGTAGAAATCTGCTGCATGACCTTCAAAGCACTATGGTGTATATGGCCCAATCTCTTGTGCCATAACTCACCCTCATCCCAGCTCACCACTCTGTTTGCTTTACTCATAAATGTTGCACAACCATCTACATCAAGTTTGTAGAGGTTATTCACACAAACCCCAATATTCTTAACCTGTCTTGTGGCTTTGTGATGAAGGAATGATTTCCCTTCACTGAAAACCACATCATATCCTCTATCCTCAAACATAGCAAATGAAACTAAATTATTTTTCAAGCCTGGTACATGCATGAAATATTTTAATAAGAAAGGTTTACCTGACTATCTCTCGAAAGTAACTGTACCAATCCTGGTAGCGCTATACCTCCCGTCATCACCCATCTCGATGTGCATCTGAAAATCCTTCTCCTCCAAGCTACTAAAGAGTTATTTGTCTCTCTTCATGTGGAAAGATGCACCACTATCCAAGTATTAAATTGATCCCATCACACTAGACACCATGCATGCGATGAGTGAGAAGTCCAACTCGAACTGTGAAGCCAAAGCATCACCCGCTGCAGATCTCGAATCCTTCTTGTTGTTTTTATTCTTTTGTGGAAAAATAGTGGCATAATGTCCATGCTCGTGACAGTGAAAACATTTCACTCTGGACATGTCACGCTTCTTGCCTTATTTGTCGATCTCATATTTGGAATAGGATTTATTTCCCTTCCCCTTCTTTGCCTTATCAGCCAAGGCACAATTTTTCTCATCATTTGTCTTGGATGAGGATCCATACCTGGTATTCCGCCCGAATTCTTCTGTACCAAATCCGACCAAAGTCGCTCCCAATCTGGTAGCTTCTCCCTCCCATTGACAGAGTCCTGATAACTATGCCAGCTCTTGGGAAGGCATAGAAGTGCTAGGCTCACCAATTCATCATCCGCTACAGTAATCCTGACACTTCCAAGCTCATTTCAACATTGGATGAACTTGGTCAAGTATTTGGGAATAGTCTCACCTTTCTCCATTTTGATTTTCTTGAGCTTGTCCTTTAGTGCCAATTTTCTGTGGTCACTGATGTTCTGAAACAAATATGTTAAGGCCTTCCACATTGCATATGGAGTCACCTTGCCATCGATACTAGAGACAATGTGATCTTGAACTCCCTATAATAATATCCTCCTTGCCTTTTTAGCCTTCTTTTGCCAAGTATTAAGAAGAGCGGCATTTACTGCTGTGGGCCTTGGAATATCAGTGTCAATAAATTATTTCAAAACGTTGTCCTCTAGAATTTCCTCCATTATATATTTCCATGCAATATAATTAGAACTTCCCTCGAGTGCATATTCCAATATTAATCCATTGAAAGCCATCTTGATCCGCATGTCGCACCAAAGAATATTTTTGTAAATTCGAATGTTGTTCAACAAAAACTCAATTTCTTCTCCACTATAGTGATTTCTGGCACTTTGATACCATGTAGAAATTATACAAACAATATGTATACCAATGGATTCAATCCAATCATGAAATATTCTAGAGAAAGATACTGAATCCTTCTACAATTAATTTGTGGAAATTAAACACGATCGCACAATCACACCAAGTAAGAGAAAGAATCAAATCCACAACACATGAAATTTTCTGGGGAAAGAAATATGCTCAAAACCCCTCTATCTGTATTGTATAAAACCAAGGAATCATGAAACAATTACAATGCACTCTTCTCAGAAGAGTCTGCTACACTCTACCAACTGTCTCACACTGATATGGACAAAATCGACCAACACTTAACCAATTTCCTGCCTTTTCTCAGCCTGCCTTGCTTGCGAAATTCTAAAAACAATTGATCCCTATTAATTAGGAAATTCAACCTTCCAAAACTGCACAATACATCATGGGAAATCCTATGGTTGTCTAATTTTGTGCCGACAATTTATTAATAATACAACTAATAGATAAAATCCCTTTAACCTCTGTCTCAACTGGGTATTCATCAGAACTGACATGCATGCAGCTATTAATAGTAAATCATTAGTCACTTGATAGATCACTGCATGTGAATTAAATATGATTTAATTCACTCGACCTCTCACTAGTACAACAAGCAATTACAACTATTTAGACTAACTTTAACTCACTTAGTTGAGTTAATTGATTTCTCATGCATTAAAATAATACGCTAACTGCAACTTGTACTCTAAAACAAAAAGAATCACTCTACATGCCTCACCAACCACCCTCAACTCCAATTTCATGATCTAACTGAGTCTATCACACTCAGTTAACTATTACAAGTGATTATGAGATAGATTAAAATTTATTGTCCAATTTAATTAAGGGAAAATTAAATTATTTGTCTCCCATCATGTGGAAAGATGCACCACTATCTAAGTATCAAATTGATCCCATCACACTAGAAACCATGCATGCGATGAGTGAGAATTCCAACTCGAACTGTGAAGCCAAAGCATCACCCGCTTCAGATCCCGAATCCTTCTTGTTGTTCGTATTCTTCTGTGGAAAATTAGTGGCATAATGTCCATGCTCGTGACAGTGAAAACATTTCACTCTGGACATGTCATGCTTCTTGCCTTATTTATCTGTCTAAGATCTGGAATAGGATTTATTTCCCTTCACCTTCTTTTCCTTACTAGCCAAGGCGCAATTTTCCTCATCATCCGTCTTGGATGAGGATCCATCCCTGGTATTCCGCCTGAATTCTTCTGTACCAAATCCAACCAAAGTCGCTCCCAATATGGTAGCTTCTCCTTCCCATTGACAGAGTCCTGATAACTATGCCAACTCTTGGGAAGGCCTAGAAGTGTTAGGCTCACCAAGTCATCATCCGCTACAGTAATCCTGACACTTCCAATCTCATCTCGACATTGGATGAACTTGGTCAAGTATTTGGGAATAGTGTCACCTTTCTCCATTTTGATTTTTTTGAGCTTATCCTTCAGTGCCAATTTTCTGTGGTCACTATTACTATGAAGCAAATCTGTCAAGGCCTTCCACACTGCATATGGAGTAACTTTTCCATGGATACTCGAGACAATGTGATCTCGAACTCCCTATAATAAGATCCTCCTCGCCTTTTCAACCTTCTTTTGCCAAGCATCAAGAAGAGCGATGTCTACTACTGCGGGCCTTCGAATATCAGTGTCAATAAATTCTTTTGAACCCATGTCCTCTAGAACTGCCTTCATTCTTTATTTCCATGCAATATAGTTATAACTTCCCTCGAGTGCATATTCCAATCTTAATCCATTGAAAGCCATCTTGATTTTCCTGTCGCACCAAATAATATTTTTGCAAACTCGAATGTTGTTTAACACAAACTCAATTTCTTCTCCACTATAGTGATTTTTGCCGCTCTAATACCATGTAGAAATTATACAAACAACATGTATACCAATGGATTCAATCCAATCATGCACTATTATAGAGCAAGATATTGAATCCTTCTACAATTAATTTGTGGAAATTAAACACGATCGCACAATCACACTAAGTAAGAGAAAGAACCAAATCCACAACACATGAAATTTTCTGGGGAAAGAAATAAGCTCAAAACCGCTCTATCTGCATTGTATAAAACCAAGGAATCATGAAACAATTAAAATGCACTCTTCTCAGAAGAGTCTGCTGCAGTCTACCAACTGTCTCACACTGATATGGACAAAATCGACCAACACTTAGCCAATTTTCTGCATTTTCTCAGCCTGCCTTGCTTGCACAATTCTAAGAACAATTGATCCCTATTAATTAGGAAATTCAACCTTCCAAAAATGCGCAATACATCATGGGAAATCCTATGGTTGTCTAATTGTGTGCCGACAATTTACTAATAATACAACTTGTTGTGCATATCAGCCCTTCGACCTAAATTTTTGGCTTAATGCTCCCCCATA
>JAXQQM020057754.1:0-100746 GCA_034641835.2 Pinus albicaulis | reverse complement strand
CGGTCACAACTTAGAAAAACTTATACGAGAGCCCTCGAACGAAACTGCCCGACCTGAACACACCCGGTTGGGCGACCTCACATGGCGCAACACGGTGCTCCCGAACGAACAATGCCACAAGGGAGAAAATGGAAAACGGGCCACTCGAACGTGTAGCACAAGGCACCCGGGCGGTCACAACTTAGAAAAATTGATACCGGCGCCCTCGAACGAAACAACCTGACTCGAACATGCTCGGTCGAGCGACCTCACACGGCACGACATGGCACGCCTGACCAAACGATGCCACAAGGGAGAAAACAGAAAATGGGCTACCCAAATGTGCACAAGGCACCCGAGCAACAACTTAAAGGCAAACCCATACGGCGCTCGAACAAAACGCCCCGACTCGAATGCGCTCTACGGCGACCTCACACGGCACGACATGGCACGCCTGACCAAACGATGCCACAAGGGAGAAAACAGAAAATGGGCTACCCAAATGTGCACAAGGCACCCGGGCGGTCACAACTTAGCAAAATTGATACGGGCACCCTCGAACGAAATGGCCCAACCCAAATGCGTCCGGTCGGGTGACCTCACATGGTGCAACACGGCGCGCCTGAACGAACGATGCCATAAGGGAGAAAATGGCAAACAGGCTGCTCGAATGTGTACAAGGCACCCAGGTGGTCACAACTTAGCAAAAATGATATGGGTGCCCTCGAACGAAACGGCCCGACCCGAACGCGCTTGGTCGGGCACCCTCACACAGTGCGCTCAACCGAAAGATGCCACAAGGGAAAAAATGAAAAACGGGCCGCCCGAATGTGCATAAGGCACTCGGGCGGTCACAACTTAGAAAAACTGATACAGGCACCCTCGAACAAAAACGGCCCGACTCGGCCCGCGCTTCTGGCCGAGCGACCTCACACGCACGGACACGCGCGCCCGACCGAATGATGCCACAAGGGAGAAATGGTAAAAATGGCCGCCCGAACATGCACAAGGCACCCGGTGTCACACTTAGTAACCGATACCTGCGCCTTCAAACAAGAGCTCAACCCGAACGCCAAGCCAATAAGGATTTCACACTTCCATGCGACACGACACACCCAACCAAACGATGCCATAATGGAGCAATGGAAAACAAAGCGAACGTGCACAAGGCACCTGTGCGGTCACAACTTAGTAAAACCGATACGGCACCCTCGAACTAAACGGATCGCACAAATGTGCCTACACACTATTGCAAGACCCGATCACCAAAATAACTCCCAAACTCCCAAACACCAAGGATTGTTCCCAAACACCACCAACACTTTGCCTCCTTATAAACGTCGCAATACCGACACTTGACACAATTGTCACAATACCGACACATGATGTTCTAACTGTCGCAATACCGACACTTGTTCTTGTTATCTAAAAACTTGTATGCATCTATGTTATAAAAAAATATTCGCTTTTGTGCATGTTTCACTACAGAAGAATGATGAGGATGGATCTTTTAAGGACTTCA
This sequence comes from Pinus albicaulis, assembly GCA_034641835.2. NCBI lineage: Eukaryota > Viridiplantae > Streptophyta > Pinopsida > Pinales > Pinaceae > Pinus > Pinus albicaulis. The sequence continues at coordinate 99,245 of JAXQQM020057754.1, read as the reverse complement.
ATAAGAATGGAAAAAAGAAACTAGTCTTCTTGACTTCTAAATAATACAAACACTAAAATAAGTAAAGAAAAGGAGGTAGTGTGAAGAGTTATCATCTGCATAAAGTGCGTACTTCTTCCAAAATGAATGAGAATTATGTAAGACTTGCAAGAATAAATATGTTAGATGGAACTTACAATTCTGCTCTAAATGCAAAATTGACTCAAGGCAGAGGATATACATTCAAACTAGTACATTTGGCGGATTTGTTTTTTAAATATTTTTATCCAAGCGTCGGAAGACCGACCCATTACCAAACGTCACAATAGTGACACTGAGCTCTAAGTGTCACAAGACCGACACCTTATCCAAATGTCGCAATAGTGACACTTTCTACCAATCCGTCGCAAGACTGACACCTTCGCCCAAAGCGTCGCAATTCCGATGCTTTGCTATAAACGTTGCAATAGCGACACTTAGCTCTATGTGTCACAAGGCTGACACTTTTGTCTAAGTCGTCTCAATTCCGATGATTTTCTCCAAACGTCGCAAGACCAAAACTTACCTCTAAGTGTCACAATACCGACACTTGTCTCCAAACATCGGTATAGCGACAGTTGTTGGAGGGATTTTAAAAATTGATAGAATTTGGGGAATTTTCTGACATTTGGTCAAAAGTGTCGGAATTTCTGCCAAATGTACTAGTGCACCAACACTTCTAAGCTCATCTCGACATTGAGTGAACTAGTCCAAAGCGAAATTTTTTCACTGTCACGAGCATGGACATTATGCCACTAATTGTCCATAGAATAAGAAGAACAAAAATAAGGCTTCTGGATCTATAACGGGTGATGCTTTGGCTTCACAGTTTGAGTTGGACTTCTCACTCATCACATGCATGGTGTCTAGTGCGATTGGATCAATGTGGTACTTAGATAGTGGTGCATCTTTCCACATGACATGAAACAAAGAACTCTTTAGTAGCTTGGAGGAGAAGGATCTTCAGATGCACATCGAGATGGGTGATGATGAGAGATATAACAATATCAGGATCAGTACAATTACTTTCTAGAGACAGTCAAGTAAACCTTTTTTATTAAAATATGTCATGCATGTACCAGGCTTGAAAAATAATTTAGTTTCAATTGCTATGTCTGAGGATAGAGGATATGATGTGGTTTTCAGTGAAGGGAAAGCATTCCTTCACCACAAAGCCATAAGACAGGTTTAGAAGATTGGGGTTTGTGTGAAGAACCTCTACAAACTTGATGTAGATGGTTGCGTAGAATTGATGAGTAAATCAAACATAGTGGTGAGCCAGGATGAGGGTGAGTTATGGTGTAGAAGATTGGGACATCTACACCACAGTGCTTTGAAGGTAATGCAAAAAATTTCTATGGGGCTTCCAAAGGGTACTCTTGCGCAGATAGACACATGCAAGGGATGTACCATGGGGAAGTATACAAAGGAAAATTTTCACGGGAAAGAGAACTGAGCAACGTAAATCCTTGAGAGAGTTCACTCAAATGCGTGTGGACCATTCTCTACAACTTATATAGTAAATCACAGGTATTATGTGATTATTATTGATTATTTTTCTATAAAGTGTTGGATCTACTTCATGCAAAAGAAAGATTAGATGTTATCAAAATTTTGTGAGTTCAAAGTACTGGTTGAGAAAGATACAGGGAAGCAGGTGAAGGCTCTAAGGAGCAACAATGGTGGTGAGTACATCTCCAATTAATTCAAGAAATTCTGTGCCAAATAAGGAATTAAAAGAGAGTTGATTGTGCCTCATAACCCACAACATAATGGAGTTGCAGAAAGAAAGAATAGAACAATTTTTGGGTGCGGCACAAGCTATCAGGGCCTACCGTTGCATCTATGGGAATAGGCATGCAACACAATGGTATTTGTGTAGAAACATAATCCTCATCAGATACTTGGCATTAATACACTAGAGGAGGCTTTTTCTAGTAAGAAACCTGATGTTTCATATTTTAAAATTTTTGGCTCATCTGTCTATTTCCATGTGACCAAAGATTCCATAAAGAAGCTAGAACCAACATCAACGATTGGGATATTTGTGGGGTACACTGATACTCCCCACAACTATCGGGTGTATTTTTCGAACAACAGGATGATAGTTGTTAGACAGGATGTAAAATTTGATGAGGAGAAAGCCATGCAATTGTCCCTTGAGAGGGAGCTTGATTTGCCTGTAGATGAGGAACTCTTCGTTCCAAAGGATGAACCTCAAGATGTGGAGCAGCCACATGAGGAGGATCATGGAGTGGAAGAAACCACTCATGCAGAGCCATCCACCGTACATGAACAGGAGGTGTTGTCGATCGATGTCACGTCTCCCAGAGACAAAACAGAGTTGTGATAGACCAGTGCCTAGGACATCTTAGCATAGCAAGGAGCATATAATATAATGTATGAAGTTGTCAGCTTCAGCTCACATGCTATCTCCTATAAACAAGGAATTTAATTTGAATGGGACCAAACTTCTCAGAAAGTTGACACAGCAAAAGAGATACTACAGAGGCAAAGTGTAAAACTCTAATACAAAAGCATCAGACAATTCAGAGACAATTTACTGCAAAGAGGGCCAATTCAGGAAGACCTCACAGAAATAAGTTATCAGAAGGTGTATGTAGTGAATGAAATGTTGAGGAGATATTAGTTAACATTGAGCTGATATCCAGATACACAATACCACCATGCATGGGCTTACCAATTTAATAATCCATACACAATGATAGCGTTTTAAAAACATCCTCCCAAAGAAACTAACATAGCAAAAATATGGTAGAAGTGAAAATGGAACAGTATATCATGCATGAGCCATATTTAAATCACTTGACTGATCCAAGCATGGGCATCAACTAGGATGAATCCATACAAAAAATCAGTGAGCCACTCGCATTCCAAAACATGATACAGGAAAGATGGATGAAATGAAATGATCTATTTAAATAAAACATAAGAGAAAGTTCCAGACTGTGAAATACCAAAGACCAGAATCCTCTTTAACAGATGGAACTCCTCCTCACTGAGACCCTATGGGCTCTGAGCCTTCATACCAAAGTTCTAAAATGTACAATAACAAGCTTTCTGATCAAAAAGATAATTTTCCCTGACAGTAACTGAACCCTAAATAATTTGTACTCCCTAGAGTTTTATAGAGAAATTAAAACCTATCAAGAAGTAGGTGATGAACATTTAATTGTCTCTCCATTAAAAAAATGGCGTGGAACACTCAATTCATACGTCGAGTGATCATGTTGTGTTGTGTGTACTATGTCGCTGGCTTTTGAAATAAATGGGTAAAGATCTCGACAGTCCAACATACGAGAAGTATAATCACATAAACATTTTGTCCTTCCCTGAAAGAAAACTTTGCTGAGATAAAACCTGGAGAGTATTGTTTTTTGTGCATTGTACCCTTGATGTGATCCTGGATATCTTTGATCTGGTACCTTTGCCATTTAAATATTGTATCTGAGCTCAAAATATTCAATGTGGTTCTTGAAATCCTTGATCTTCCACTGATACCCTTTGCCGCAACATTTACATTTTTATCTACGAAATCTGCCTCTTAAATGTCACTGGGAGATTTGCCGAAGTCTAACCCTGTTTCTTTAATGGATTTCGTGTCGTAGCAACTACCCAGGGCTTTCTTCATAAATTTTTCCTCTGAACAATGGTCCTTTCTTGTGCCCTCGTCTTCTATAATGGAGGCTTTGAAGAATGGCAATTTTCCGTCGCCGTGAACCTGCAAAACCCGAAACTATATTAAGAAATCCATGCACGGAGGAGGTGGATGGTTACGGAGGATGGGCAGAATGGCAGCGCGGCGGTGGTGAAATGGTGGCTTTACATGAAATGAATATGGAAAGTGCTTTTGATATGGTGTAAACAGCGAACAAATAGGGTTTGACCAAAACATGCTTATGGACCGTTCGATCATGGTTTGGGGATGAAAATCAATGGCAGAGTATGAACAACGGGTGGAATAATTATGAAACAAAGAACTTTAATGTAAAACAAAGAACTTTGGTTATGACATAAATACAAAGGAATGCAATTAAGATGCAATGAAATGGATGTGTAAGGCGGGACCCATATGGAATCGCAATTGGAAACCGAAGCGAGAGGAAATCGCAATCGCGGACAGCAAATGTTGCGATGCGATCAATCGAAGGAGCGGGCGATCGGGGAATCGGAATTGGAGGGAAAATGCGATGCGATCAATCGCATCATAGATGCTTGCGATGATCGATCGGAGGGGTTAACATAAATGTTGCGATCGCGATGGGGAAGGAATTTTCGATCAACGCCTTAAGGGGTCAGCGCTCGGTTTCATGAGGAAAAAGTTAAAGGTGCTGGCGGGAAAGGGGCTTAGGCCTAATATATTTTCAAAAGTGGATTTTCAGCCTTTTACAATGTATTTCAGGGGTGGAAAAAGCAACGATAGGCACAAAAATAGATTCTCCACGCAAAAAGAGGGGATCCGGGGTGTTTTAAGCAGGATTGCTGATCAGAATTTAGTAGGAGACCGACATGATCAACATTGGCTCCACCTGGGGATGGCACGTTCATCCTTGAATGTGTTGAGAACTTAGCAGAGCATCAGATACTCTTTCATGTGAATTCTTCTCTTCAGCAATTCTATTTTTCACTTCATAATTCACCACGACACCCACATTATTCAAAAAAAGATGAAACAGAAAATTAATATACAATATAATACAATAGGCTATCTCTGCCTGAATCAGAATTGGAAAAAGGGTTTGAGAAATTGACCATTTACAGGGGCATCAAGAAAATCACCCTGTAAATTCTCCAATCTGAAAGTATTGTTGTCTCCTTTATCCACAATTTTGAAAGGACCGAACCAAAGAGGATCGAATTTACCGTGTTTGCCCTTTTCAGCTCTCTAGATATCCCATCTAAGCACCAAATCACCAATCTGCAACTTTATATCCTTTGCATGTTGATCAAACAGGTATTTCATCTTCTCCTGATACTCATGTAGCCTTTGACTTACTTGATTTCATGTTTCTTCCAATTCCATCAGCTGGTTTATTCTCCTGATCATATCATTGGGCTCTTCCTGACTTTCCTGCATGAAACGGGCCACTGGTAAAGCTAACTGTATGGGGAAAAATTCTGCCCTCCCATATACTAATTCGTATGGAGATTTCCCAGTTTCTCTCTTGCTGGTAATTCTATTATCCCAAAGAGCAAACTTCAACTGGGAATCCCAATTCTTCTGATTCTCATTAATAGCCTTCTTCAGTGTCCTTACCAGAGTTTTATTAGAAGACTCTACCAAGCCATTCCCTTGCGGATAATAGGCTGTAGAGTGACTTAGTGTAATATTATATTGCTGGCAGAAACTCACAAATTTTGCAGACTTGAAGGCCTGTGCATTATCAGTCACTCTTCTAGCCAGACAACCAAACCTGGATATGATATTTTCTTCCATGAATTTTATTATTACTGCATCTGTAGCATTCCTTGCAGGTATGGCTTCCACCCATTTTGTAAAATAATCTGTGGCCGTTAGTATCCATTTATGCTGTCCACTTGAAGGTGGGTGTATCTCTCCTATAAAATCGATTCCCCATTGCTTGAATGGTTCATCTACATGAATGGGAATCAAGGGCAGAGCTGCTAAATTTTGTCTTTCAACAAATTTTTGACACTTCTCACAAGCTCTGACCCAGGTAAAAACATCTCCAAATAGTTTAGGCCAGTATAAACTAGCCTTCAGGATTTTATGAGCTATGGCCCTCCAGCTGTAATGTCCCCCACAGATTCCTTCATGAAATTCAGCCATTATACTCTCTACTTCATCTTCTATGAGACATAGGAGTAGGATTCCTGAAGGATCTCGCCAATATAGCTGCCCATTAGCAACTATGTATTTCTGTGATTTTAACCTTAGTGATCTGTATTTAGCTTTGTCACAGCTAGGAGGGCAGCTGAGTGTCAGAAGATATCCCACTATTTCTTTATACCATGGACTGGTGAGATATTTTATATGTGCTTTCTGAGAAGCTATCTCCAGTCCTTGCTGCTCTTTTTTCTTCTCAGACTCTTCATTTGCTATCATGGACAGATTTATTCCCAGAGCCTGATAGTTCGATTCTGATAAGATTCTGGCTAGCCCTTGTCCTTTGATCAGCTTAGTAGGACGGATGTCTAGATCATATTCATGTATTTTTGCAATCCAACTCCCTCTTTTTCCTTCACTATCTCTCCGAATAAGGATATCCTTTACCGCTGCTATAGGCACATATGCAGTAATGTGAGACTGCAAAATATACATGCGGAATGCTTTAACGGATTTCACCAGGGCATATGCCTGCTTCTCCAATATGTTATTCTTCAATTCTGCATCACGAAGCACTTGGCTGAAAAAGGCAATAGGCTGCTCATATCCTTCTTCATTTTTCTGCAACAGAACTCTAGCTACTGTATGGGGTGATGCAAAGGAAAAAATCATAAATGGTTTGGTATAATCTGGCCCAGCTAGCACAGGAGCTTCAGCAAATGCAGTTTTAATTCTGGCAAATGCCTCTCGTGATTCCTGTGACCACTTAACTTCATTATTCTTCTTGAGCATGTCTGTTATATGCCTAACTATCTCAGCATAGTTAGGAATAAACCTTCTTAGAAAATTAATGCGCCCAAGGAAAACATGCACCTCTTTTTTATTTCTGGGGAAAGAAATATTGTTTATAACCTCTACTCTTTTGGGATCTATTTTTACCCCATATTTAGTCACAATATGGCCCAAAAGCTTGCCTTCTTCTAATGCAAATAAAGACTTTTGTGGATTGAGAGAAAGACCATACCTTCTGCATTTCTCAAAGGTTCTACGCAGATGTTCAATGTGTTCAGTATCATCCTTTGAAAAAACAGTTATATCATCAAGGTAGACTACCAAGAATTTATCCTGCTCCCCAACAAAGGCAATGTCCATGGCCCTCTAAAAAGTGGCCCCTGCATTAATCAACCCAAACGGCATCCTGGCATACATGAATGTACCCCAAGGTGTTGTGAAGGCAGTCTTATTATAATCTTCTGGAAGTATAGCCACCTGATTATAACTAGAAAATCCATCCATCATTGACATCCTAGAAGCTCCAACCACTTTCTACAGAATGTGGTCCATCTTGGGCAGTGGATAATTATCTTTTAAGGATGCTCTATTTAAATTTCGAAAATCGACACACAGCCTTATTTCTCCATTCTTTTTTTGGAAAGGGACCAAGTTGGCCACCCACTCAGAATACCTCAAAGGCACAATGATTTTCGCCTTTAACAGCTTCTTGATTTCTTTCTCAATGGAGGGGAGCAGCAGCGGATTTATCTGTCTAAGCTTTTGCTTATGAGGTTTTGCATTCTTTCAGTGGAATTTTGTGCTGCATTATGCTGATATCAAAAGTTTTTAGGTCCTGATAGGACCATGCAAACACATCCTTGTAAGACTGAAATGATTTCAGGTATAGCTCCTTATATTTTCCTGGGACCTTCTTGGATAATTTGACAATTTTGGGTTCAACATCAATACCCAGATTCAGGTCCACTACCTGATTTTCTTCTACCACTCTGTTTGGCTGCAATGGGACATCTTTCTTGTCAAATAATATTTCTACAGGCACCAGCCCTCTAGGTATAATGTTTCCCTTCAATTGTAACACTTTACTACCTGCCATTTTTTCTTCCCAATTGTTCTCTGAAATATCTTCAGCCTCCTCTTCTTCACAATCATCAATCTCCATATTTGAGAATTCTCCTACTGTTTCTAGGAATCTCTTCATTTGTTCTTCATCCTCAAATACCTGCCAGTGCTTGATGTTATCTGGGATTGATGGCCGATAACGTACCTCAATTTCATATCTTACAAGAGGGTTATGAGGTGGACGGAATGTACTAGCAGTCACAGCAAGAGAGTCTGCCATTCTATTTTGTTCCCAGGGCATGAACTGGATATTAAATGCTAAGAAAAATTTCTCCACCAGGTCCCAAACTTCATTCCTATAAGCCCTCAACTGAGGATGTTTGGTTTGACACTGATTTCTGACTTGTCTAACCACCAACTCAGAATCTCCCAGTACTTTTAAACTTTGTATACCCATGCTCTTGGTTGTTTGTAATCCTAACAGGAGTGCCTCATATTCAGCCACATTATTGGTAGCTTCATATTCTAGTTTGAAAGACAGTGGGATCCATTTACCTGTAGGAGAAATCAATAAAACTCCAGCTCCATTACCTTCTCTTGAATTTGCTCCATCAAAATGAAGTGTCCAGATCCCTGCTTCATGGTTTTCTAAGGATTGCTCAGTCTTGATCTGGCAGAGGGATGGTTCATGAGCATAACCTTCATCTTCTTCCAGCATCAGGCATGAGAAATCTCCTTCTTTACTGTAGATTGGTGAATTAACAGAGTTATCAGCCTTAGTAACCATCTTGACAAATCTAGTTTCTCTTTATAACCTCCTCTCCTGGCCACCAAAAACTAGGATAGTGGCATATGTTAAGTCTAATTTGAGTGACCCACCAATTTTTGTTCCCCGGGACCTTGATAGCAGCATGCCAAAGCGAGCTGGGATGTCAGCTACCACAATGTCAATCACCACACTTTTTGCTGGAATTTGGGCCAAATTGACCACCAAATCCTTGATCATCCCTAGACATTTAACTCTTTTGGAATCAAAGGAATAGAGGTCTTTATAAGGACGTGTGATTTGTAAACCTAGTTGTTCCATGACTGACAGAGGCATAAGATTGTGGGAATCTCTAGAATCTAACATACAGTTGTGTAATAGCAGGTCATGAATCACTAGAGACACATAGAAGGGAGGAGTAGAGGGATCTATCTCCTCGACATGTGGGCCAAATACGACCATGGGTCTTTCTTCTTGAAGGTTGAGACTATCTGGGATGATTGGTGCTTCTGGAGGGAGCATGAAAGAGGTGACTTGAGATTGGTATGATGGTTGTTTCAACAGCTCAGTCAAGGGAACTGGGATTTTAACCTTCTCAAGTTCTTTTTGCAAACTAAAAGCAGGAGGAGACTTTTCTATTACAACTTCCTTTGACTCTTTATTTTCAGCTGGGGGTTTGACTTCTTTTAACACAGACTTGACATTAGGGGGAATGACTGCTTTTGAAGAGGAAGGAATTTGATCATTAGACTGCAAAGGTTTGTTTAGAGGTCCCTTACCTTTGCCTGTGACTTTCTGCACTGTTGATTCCTTCTGAGCAGGTACTTCCTTCTGGAGTGGTGCTTCTTCTTCTTGATCTTGAGTACGAGTCCTCTTCCTAGAAGATCGGAGGTCATATCTTCTATTGAATTGTGCTTGCATGAAATCATTAAATTGTTTACAATAATGATCAATTTCTGCATCTTCTGCGTCTCTGGCCCTTTCTTCTTCTAGCAATGGGCATTCATCCACATCATCCCCTTGCAAAGGACATTCTTCTCCATCACTATTTGAAAAAGCAAGATTTGCATCCTCCAGTCCATAGGCAGCATCTTCAGCAGGGTTATCTGATGGGCCCTCCAAGTACAACAGGTGTGGTACTTGATCTTGCTGCTCCTTCCATTCCTTTTGTAATATTTGCAGGGGTGGTTTCCTGTACTGGGGATTATAACCCCTGTTTGGAGTATTTTGTACATTCTTGGAGGTTGAATTCTTGGTCCCCAACTCAAGTTTACCCAGCTGACTATAAATATTCTTGATCATTTTGCTCATTTCTTCCATTCGGTCTGAGTCTCTGTCTTGACTAGAGGTAGATACCTCCTCTTTACCCCTTCTTCTAGTATCTTGTTCAGATTTTCCCTTTGATTTACCAGTGGCAGCAAAATTTGCCTCCAACTCTAGAGCATCTGTCTGAGCATCATCCAGGGTGACAGGCATTCTTTCCCGCAGAGAGAAACCAAATTCTGAGTCAAAAGCTGCTATGAAAACAACTTTGGCAGCATTTTGATGGGGTTTCATATCAGGAGGAAGGCTTAGATACAACTTATTAAATCTCTTGATAAACTCTGACACCCCTTCATTATGTCTTTTCTTCAATGTATTAAACTCTGTAAGGCAAGATTCATGATCTTCTTTCTTCTCCCATTTTCTGAGAAAAGTATCTTCCATTATTTCCCAAGTGGTAATAGAACGACCTGCCAATGTCTTAAACCATTTTCGAGCTTCACCACCAAGATATTGGACAAAAAGCCTTAATACCACATCTAAATGTTCCACATTAAAATTATCTGCAAAAGCATAGAAGACCTCAAGATTTTTTTGAGCATCAATCTCATTTTCCCCATTGAATCGGGGTAAAATCTTCAAATAATCTAGGGGCATTTACATTCATTTTTTGGTCATCTAACCTATTATCATTAGATGGACCCAAGTACACCATGTAAGACCAGTTTTACCCTAAGTAAAACTGCTTTCACTATGTTAAAACAGGAAACCCCAAAAAGGAAATATTAAACAAACCTATATTTGTTTGATTTTCCTCATGGAATAATTAATTAAACCATAATTTAATTATTATTCCCAGTCATGTTTAACCTAAAATCAAAGAAATTAATTAGATAAACCTTTATTTATCTTATTATTTTCTAGGAATAATTATTTAAACCTTATTTAGATAATATTCCTTGTTAAATATGACCAAATCACCCACAAATAATTAAATAAATCACTATTTATTTAATTATCTTTCAACCACTCCCTTAAATAATTAAATAAATCATTATTTATTTGATTATCTTCTAACCGCTTCCTTAAAAAGATAAATAAATCATTTATTTATTTATTTTTGACAAATTAAGGGATTTGACCCAAGTTAAATACCTTTTCCCTCCAACAAATATAATAAAATATTCCATAAAAAGTGGATCTAGATCTGGTTAACCCATGCACCAAGATCTAGAATGACCCAATATTTTGTTATAAATAGGAGGGTTTTTCCTACCATTCTTCACCTTTTGTTGCCTATAAGATCACTCTGGATCTATACACTTGGTCACCATTTTCTGCCATTTGCTGTGTGAGCTCCCTTTGAGTTCCATTCTTTGTGTGGGTTTTATACACCAACAAGAGAGAGAAATCTTAGATCTGAAGTGCTGAGGACTTCCAAGAACCCATCCCACTGAGGAGAATTGGATACACCTTCTTGTTTTCCTCCCAGGTGCCCCATTAATATAAAAATTATTTCAAAAATTGTTCTTGTCTTGTCTATTGGTATATGGAGCAAACCGTTGCTTTTTCTTCTTAATGTCTTTCCATGCATAGATCTGGTTTTTTGCAGCTCTTTTCTGTCTAACTAACCACAGATCTGAAGATATTGGCAGCCACTTTTGTTGTTAGGGCTATTAGTTATGCGTAGCTAAAGTGGTCCTTTTTTGTAGACTTCGACAAAGGATTCATACTAACAAATGGCGACTTAATCGGGGAGCATATTTATCCAAACACTTGGGGTAATGCCAGGGGAGCATATTTATTCATCAAAAAGGCCGGAATGTTAGCCATTGGAGGAGGTGGAGGTAGTGCAATAGTTTGATGAGTAGGAGGAGGAAGAGGAGGTGGAAGTGGAGTGTGAATAATAATAGGAATATACTCAACTGTAGCTTGAGGGGTTGAGGGGAACAAAGGTCTATTAACAGCAGATACTTCGGTTACTTCCTTGAACTCTTCAACCTCAGGAGTAGGATGAATACTGTTTTTATTTCTGATACCCTCCAGGGGTGGACTATCTGAGTAATATTCGGGACTTTCCTCAATGTAGTAGGGATTTTCTACTTGGACTTCTTGAGAGGAAGAGGATGGATAGTCTTCCTGAGAGAATTCAGGAATCTCAGAACGGATTGATTTTCTTTCCCTCCAATTTCTTCTATGTATGATCTTTTCAGGGTCAGACACCAAAGGTGTCTTTGGCTTAGACGTATTTGACCTCAGGTGTGGCTTACGAGGAGCCAGGACTGTAAATAGATTTATCAAATGAACAAATGTGGAGTCGCCAAGGTGAGAGATCTACAACTCTCAACTCTCCATACTCACCTATTTGAAGAGTGAATTAGATTTTGTCGAGGCCCAAGGATTTAAACTTGTCAATTTCGTTCCCTGACAACGGTGCCAAAGATGTTGTCGACTGATGTTGTCGCTCCTAGAGACAACCTAGAGTTGTGATAGACCAGTGCCTAGGACATCTTATCATAGCAGGGAGCATATAATATAACTTGGGTGTCAACCAAAGGCTCTCATGCTATCTCTTGTAAACAAGGAATTTAATTTGAATGGGACCAAACTTCTCAGAAAGTTGACACAGCAAAAGAGATACTGCAGAGGCAAAGTGTAAAACTCTAATACAAAAGCGTCAGACAATTCAGAGACAGTTTACTGCAAAGAGGGCCAATTCAGGAATACCTCACAGAAATAAGTTATCAGAAGGTGTATGTAGTGAATGAAATGTTGAGGAGATATTAGTTAACATTGAGCTGATATCCAGATACACAATATCACCATGCATGGGCTTACCAATCTAAGAATCCATACATGACAATAGCGTTTTAAAAACACCCTCCCAAAGAAACTAACATAACATAAATATGGTTGAGATGAATAATGGAACATAATATCATGCCTGAGCCATATTTAAAGCACTTGACTAATCTGAGCATGGGTATCAACTAGGATAAATCCATACCAAAAACCAGTGAGCCACTCGCATTCCAGAAACATGATATAGGAAAGATGGATGAAATGAAATGATCTATTAAAATAACACATAAGAGAGAAAGTTACAGATTGTGAAATACCAAAGACCAGAATCCTCTTTAACAGATGGAACTCCTCCTCACTGAGACCCTATGGGCTCTGAGCCTTCATACCAAAGTTCTACAAAATGTATACAACAAGCCTTTCACTGCATAATTTTCTGATAAAATCTGGAACCCTAAATAATTCGTTCTCCTGGAGTTTTATAGGAGAAACAGAAAACCTAATAGAAGAAGTAGGTGATGAACATTTAATTGTCTCATTAAAACAAAATGGCGGAAACACTCGCGCCCATAATGCTGAGTGACTATGTTGTGTTGTGTGTACTCTGCCGCCAGCTTTCTGAAATAAATGTGCTGGGTAAAGATCTCCTCAGGGACACGGCGTAGAAGTATAATCACATAAACATTCTGTCCTTCTCTGAAAGAAAACTTTGCTGAGATAAAACCTGGAGGGTATTGTTTTTTGTGCATTGTACCCTTGATGTGATCCTGGATATCTTTGATCTGGTACATTTTCCATTTAAATATTGTATCTGAGCTCAAAATATTCAATGTGGTTGTTGAAATCCTTGATCTTCCATTGATACCCTTTTCCGCAGCATTTACATTTTTATCTGCGAAATCTGCCTCTTAAATGTCACTGGGAGATTTTCCAAAGTCTAACCCTGTTTCTTTAATGCATGTCGTGTCGTAGCAACTACCCAGGGCTTTCTTCATAAATTTTTCCTTTGAACAATGTTCCTTTCTTGTGCCCTTGGCTTCTATAATGGAGGCTTTGAAGAATGGCAATTTTCCGTCACCGTGAACCTGCAAAACCCGCAACTGTATTAAGAAATCCATGCACGGAGGAGGTGGATGGTTACGGAGGATGGGCAGAATGGTAGCGCGGCGGTGATGAAATGGTGGCTTTACATGAAATGAAGATGGAAAATGTTTTTGATATGGTGTAAACAGCGAACAAATAGGGTTTGACCAAAACATGCATATGGACCGTTCGATCATGGTTTGGGGATGAAAATCAACGGCGGAGTATGAACAGCGGGTGGAATAATTATGAAACAAAGAACTTTAATGTAAAACACAAAACTTTGGTTATGAAGGAAATACAAAGGAATGCAATGAAGATGCAATGAAATGGATGTGTAAGGTGGGACCCATATGGAATCGCAATTGGAAACCGGAGCGAGAGGAAATCGCAATCGCAGACAACAAATGTTGCAATGCGATCAATTGGAGGAGCGGGCGATCGAGGAATCAAAATTGGAGGGAAAATGTGATGCGATCAATCACATCGCAGATGCTTGCATTGATCGATCGGAGGGGTTAACATAAATGTTGCGATCACGATGGTGAAGGAATTTGCAATCAGCGCCTTAAGGGGTCAACGCTCGGTTTCATGAGGAAAAAGTTAAAGGGGTTGGCGGGAAAGGGGCTTAGGCGTAATATATTTTCAAAAGTGGATTTTCAGCCTTTTACAATGTATTTCAAGGGTGGACAAAGCAACGATAGGCACAAAAATAGATTCTCCACGCAAAAAGAGGGGATCCGGGGTGTTTTAAGCAGGATTGCTGATCAGAATTTAGTAGGAGGCCGACATGATCAACAGGAGGCGCACCACAAAGGCTAACAGATTGAGACTTGTTGTGGAAGAACATGTAGGAGCACCTACATCACAACATAGACAGAGACAATCACTAGAAAGGTATACTGGATACATGGCTCTTATGATTAAGTGTATTGTGACAGAACCATCCTCTTTTGAGGAAGAAGTGAAGCAACCAACTTGGGTTGACGCCATGGTTGAGGAGTATGAATCCATCATCAGGAACAGTGCATGGGATGTTGTCCCAAGACCGGTCGGGAAGTAAGTGGTTGGATCTAGATGGATCTATAAGGTGAAGAAGGAAACATATGGGAGTGTGGAGAAGTACAAGGCTAGAATTGTAGCCCGGGGATTCTCACAGATTGAAGGGATTGACTATGAGGAGACTTTTGCACCAGTTGCACGGTACTCATCGATTAGATATATCCTTGCACTCTTAGCGTAGATGGGTTGGAAGATACATCAGATGGATGTGAAGACTACTTTTCTTAATGGAGTTATTGAGGAAGAAGTGTACATTGGGCAAACAGAAGGTTTTGAGACCTTTGACAAGGAGTCACATGTGTGCACAATCAAGAGAGCACTGTATGGGCTGAAGCAAGTACCTTATGCTTGGTACACCAGGATGGATGGCTATTTCACCAGGTTGGGCTTCACAAAGAGTGAAGCGGATGCGAACCTGTACCAGATTGTGGTTGATGGTAAGATTTTGATTATCTTACTTTATGTTGATGATCTTATTCTGACAGGTGATGAGCAGCTCATAACTTTTTGCAAAGAAGATCTTGCAAGAGAGTTTGAGATGAAGGACATGGGACTCCTTCACTATTTCCTTGGTATGGAGATATGGCAGTGGGATGGGGAGCTATTTTTTTCTCAAGGCAAGTATAACAAATATATTTTGAGGAAGTTCCACATGGAGAGTTGTAAACCCATGGAAACTCCTCTTGCAGGAAACTAGAGGAAGGAGGATGTTACTTCAGGTGAGGTTGTGGATGCTATTGTTTACGGGCAGCTTGTGGGTTCACTCATGTACTTGGTGAACACGCGACCAGACATATGTTACACAGTTAACCAATTTAGTCAAGTTATGGTTAAGCCAACCAAGCTCTTTTGGAAGGCGGGGAATCATGTATTGAGATATCTCAGGGGCAATACAGAGTATGGATTATGGTATAGATGGGCAAAGGGAGTGAAGCTTCAAGGCTTCACTGATGCAGATTAGGCAGGAAGTCCATCATTTAGGAAGAGCACATCAGGAGGGATCTTTAGCATAGGATTGACAACAGTTTCTTGGTACAATAGCAAACAGATATTAGTTGCACTCAGTTCAGTTGATGCAAAGTACATGGCAGCGAGTCAGGTAGCATGTGAGGCCATCTAGATGAGGAAGATACTTTTTGGTTTGTTTGGTCATCAGATGGATCCGATGGTGATACATTGTGATAACCAGAGTTGCATAAAACTCTCGGTTAATCCAGTATTCCATGACAAGTCAAAACATATTAACATCTGGTACCACCATCTCAGAGATTATGTTCTGAGACACATTATTTTACTTCAGTATATTCTCACGAAGGATCAGGATACAAATATTTTTATGAAGGCTCTAGCCAAGAGAAAATTCGAATACCACAGAGGTAGGATCAGGGTAGCTGATAATCCCTTTCTTATTGAGAGGGAGTGTTGAAAAGTCAACAAGAAACGTGTGTCTAATTTAATTTTCCCTTAATTAAATTGGACAATAAATTGAAATTTTATCTCATAATCACTTGTAATAGTTAACTGAGAGTGATAGACTCAGTTAGCTCATAAAATTCGAGTTGAGGGTGGTTGGTGAGGCATGTAGAGTGATTCTATTTGTTTTAGAGTCCAAGTTGCAGTTAGTGTATTATTTTAATGCATGACAAATCAGTTAACTCAATTGAGTGAGTTAAAGTCAATCTAACTAGTTGTAACTAATTGTTGCATAGTGAGAGGTCAAGTGAATTAAATATGATTTAATTCACATGCAGTGATCTGTCAAGTGACTGATGATTTACTATTAATAGTTGCATGCATGTAAGTTCTGATGAATACCCAATTGAGATAGAGGTTAAAGGGATGTTATCTATCAGTTTTATTATTAGTAAATTGTAGGCGCGCAATTAGACAACCATAGGATTGTCCATGATGTATTACGCAGTTTTGGAAGGTTGAATTTCCTAATTAATAGGGATCAATTGTTCTTAGAATTGCACAAGCAAGGCAGGTTGAGCAGAGGCAGGAAATTGGCTAAGTGTTGGTTGATTTTGTCTGGATCAGTGTGAGACAGTTGGTAGAGTGCAGTAGAATCTTGTGAGAAGAGTGCATTGTAATTGTTTCATGATTCCTTGGTTTTATACAATACAGATAGAGGATTTTTGATCATATTTCTTTCCCCATAAAATTTCATGTCTTGTGAATTTGATTCTTTCTCTTACTTGGTGTGATTGTGTGATCATGTTTAATTTCCGAAAATTAATTGTAGAAGGATTCAATATCTTGCTCTAGAATATTTCATGATTGGATTGACTCCATTGGTATACATATTGTTTGTATAATTTCTACACTTGGTCTTGGCTCCACTATCTATTCAATTTTGTAGTTTCCATGATACGCTTTCTCCCACAAACTATGTCAAAAGTGATAGTGTTTTTTTGTGCAAGAATATATCTCTGGATTTCGTTCCTCTTGTCATCCATTCTCATTGTGTCTCCATAACCGTATCCATTATCCTCAATTTGTCTAAGAACGTAATTATTCGTAAGAAGATGAGAGGTCATTACAAGTCGTCCCTAAAGGGAGTCCAGTCTCTCATGGCTAAATCATTTGATTTTGTGGACGACTTAGAATTACATGATGTATTGATACAAGATTCACATAATTATTAGGCCCTTAGAGAAAATGTGTCTGCTATCCCAAATACACATGAATATACTCTCTCTCAGAAGAGGATAGGTTGTTACAAGTCATCCCTGAATGGAGTCCAGTCTCTCATGGCTAAATCATTTTATTTTGTGGACGACTGGAGTGTACAAACTCTGGTAAACTTGAATAAGTATATATTATTATTAATAAAAGATGAGATAATTACAATGGGGAATCACCAAGGCTTTAAATAAATCCTCACGGTGTCCCTTGGTGAAGAGACATGATCTTTGATCATTCCCTTTCACTTAATAAACCTAAGAAAACTACATTTAAATAAAAATTAATATATTATACATAACATTGCCCCTCTCTTAAAGATGCTTTGTCCTCAAAGCATATGTAACGACGGGTGTTGCTGATGAATCACTTCAGATTCCCAAGAGGCTTCTTCTACGGGAAAATCCTTCCATTTAATTAAATATTCCGTAATAACACAGGAGCGTAGCTTCTTTTATCAGGTAGATAGGATACTTTTGGGTTCCAAAATGATCCTTCCTTCATCATCCAAAATTGGGAGTGTCGTTTGGGATGACTGATGGTCACCTAGTGCTTTTTTTAAGCATGACACATTGAAGACATTTTGAACACGACTTGTATCGGGAAGGCTCAACCCATAAGCGACTTGAATGATCTTTTTGATGATTTGATATGAACCATAGAACTTTGGAGCTAATTTATTTTTCCCTTTTTGTTTCAGAGACAACTGCTTGTACGATTGGAACTTGAAAAACACCCAGTCTCTAATTTCAAATGATCTCTTAGTTCGATTACGATCAGCCTGTTGCTTCATACGATTCTGTGCAATATTCAGATTTTCTTTTAGAACATGGACGTTCTTTGGTGTTCTTCTAGCTAGTTTTTAACTGCTGGCAGATTTGATTGGACTGAAGAAAAATATTTCCATTTCGGGTGCTCGTATCCATATAAATCTTGGAATGGAGTCATTTTTGTCGATGTATGGTAAGTGGAATTATACCACCATTCAGTGAGATGCAACCATTGAACCCACTTACTTTTTTTTTTTTCTTTTTTTTTTCCCGTAGCATAACACCGTAGGTAAGCTTCCAAACATTTATTAACAACCTCTGTTTTTCCATCTATTTGGGGGTGGTAAGTTGAGCTCATGTTGAGGTAGGTTCCTATATGGTTGAACAATTCCTTCCAAAAATTTCCTTTAAATTTGGCATCCATGTCGCTGACAATGACTTTCGGGAAGCCGTGTAGTTTATAAATATGTTTGCAGAATATTTCAGCAATTTTCTTTGCAGAGTCTATTTTCTTCATTGAAATCAAATGAGCATATTTAATGAATCTATCCACTACTATGAAGATCTTATCCTTTCCATCAAATACAGGTAACCCTTCAATAAAATCCATCGATATTTCTTCCCACTTCTGATTTGGAATGTTTAAGGGATGAAGTAACCCAGGTGTCATAATATTTTCACTTTTATTTCTTTGACACTTGTCACATTTTGCTACATATTTTTGAATATCGTGACTGATACCCTTCCGAAAAAATGACTGAGGTGCATTGTAATATGTTTTAAAATATTCTACATGCCCATATGGCATGGAATCATGTGATTCCTTGAGTATTTTTTATATAAACTTGGATTTGAAGTTTAAATAAATTCTTCCTTTGTACCATAAGATATCGTTCTTCCACTCAAATTTTGAATTTCCTGGGAGATTATTGATTATAGCCAACATTTTCAAATATTTTATGTACTCACTTCGAATCTCATTAAGCCATTCAGGAACAACAACCGAAACTGCAAATAGTGTTGGTTCTTCATCTTTTTTGGACAGGGCATCTGCTACTACATTGTCTTTTCCTTTCTTATGTAATATCTCCATGTTGAAAGCGACAATTTTCTCAATCCATTTTTGTTGTTATTCAGAGAGTGTTTTTTGTTAAAGGAGATACTGAAGATTGTTATGATCTGTTCGGATGGAAAATTTACTCCCTAATAGATATTGTCTCCATTTGGCCAATGTGTGCATAATTGGGAGCATTTCCTTGTTGTATGTGGACTTGAGAGGCTCTCGTTTATTTAGCTTCCTGCTTTCAAAAGCGATAGGGTGCCCTTCTTGCATTAATACTACACCTATACCGAATCCAAAGGCATCACATTCGATGATAAATGGTTTAGAAAAAATTGGATTTTCCAATACTGGTGCATTAGACATTACTTCCTTCAAATATTCAAAACACTTGTAAGAGGTGCAGTTCTGTGTGCATAGTATTTAATAAATATTCGATAATATCTCGTTAATCCTAAGAATCCTCTTAGCTTAGATATATTCACTGGTTTATTCCATTCCCTTAAAACCTTAATTTTAGAAGGATCCACTTTTACCCCTTCATGGGATATTATGTGTCCCATATATTCGACTTCTTCTTTTCCAAAGGTGCATTTGGATTTCTTAGCATAAAATTGATGATCTTCTAATAATGTGAGAACTTTATCCAAGTGTTTCAAGTTATCTTTCCAAGTTTTACTATAAATCAAAATATCATCAAAAAATACTAGTACAAATTTCCTAAGATATGGACGTCGAAATAATTCGTTCATAGTAGCTTGGAACGTAGCTGGTGCATTTGTCAACCCAAAGGGCATTACTTTAAACTTGTAATGACCTTCATTTGTTCGAAACGCAGTTTTTGGTATATCTTCCAATCTAATTCTGATCTGGTAATAGCCTGACCTTAAGTCTAACTTAGAGAAGTATTTTTCACCATGTAGCTCATCTAGCATTTCATCGATAAATGGAATTGGAAACTTATTTTTAATTGTTATCTTATTTAATCCTCTGTAGTCAATGCATAGCCGGAATGATCCATATTTTTTTCTTACCAATATAATTGGGGCGGCATACGGACTCTTGCTTTTTGAGATGACCCCACATTTTAAAAGGTCTTGGATTATCTTCTCAATTTCAGTTTTGTGGTGATGCAGGTAGCGATAAGGCTTGATGTTAACATGGTCTAATCCTACCTTGACTTCTATTGTATGTTCGATTTCCCTATTAGGAGGCATTTTCATTGCTAGGTCTTGGAATACTTTTTCGTGTTTCTAAACTAGTCCTTGTACTTCTGGTGACTCTTTGTGGTTCCTTTTTGTAGATAACATTTCTAACTGATGACATTGTACTATATAGGCTAGCGCTCCTTTTCAAATCATCTTCATCATCTGGGATGACGATATGATTTGATTTTCTGGGGCTTGGAATCCATATAACATGTGCTTCTGCCCTTCCCACTTAAAGCTTATAAACTGATTCTGATGGTTGGCAGAATAAGTACCTAAGGTTTGTAGCCATTGAATTCCTAAGACCACATCTACTCCTCCTAGTGGTACGGAATAGAATGGAGACTCTAAACTAAAGTCTTTAATCTGTAATTTGACCTTATGGCATTTCCTTACTTACTCAATCTTGTTACCATCAGCCACCATTACCTTCATATTAGGCATAAGAAAAGTAAAGATGTTGAGTCTTTTGGCCATGGTTGAATCTAGAAAATTGTGGGTGCTGCCAATGTCGATGAGAACCATTACGTTGTTTTTCTTAATATGTCCTCTTAATTTTAGTGTCTGAGGTTGTGATATTCCTGTCATGGCTGATAATGACACTTGCGGAATGATTTCATCATCTACTTCTAGAGAGAACTCTGGGGTGTCTTCTATTCCTTCTACATCTGAATCATCATTGTTAAAGTCATTCGTTGCTTCACAATTATACATATTTTTTTCTTTTCCATTAGCACATTTGTGCTTAGGGTCAAAATTTTCGCCACAATGTTTGCACTTGCCCTCTCTCATCCTTTGTATTTCCATGTTAGATTTATCTCCTTCATGAAGGCGTGGTGGAACATATTTCATGTTATCTTCTTTTTTAGATTGAGGAAACTTTCATCTCGAATATACTCTTTCTGGTTTTGACCAAGATAACCTTTCAAATTTCTTTTCAACAGCTTTTACTTTTTGCCTTGCTAGTTCTACTGATGTAATGTCGTGAAGTTCGAGCTCTTCCTCTATATGGATTTTAAGTCCTGAGATGAAAGACTGGATTAGACGAGATTCTGACAATCTAGGTACTCGTGTTGCTAAGGTCTCCCATTCTTGAATGTACTCATCCACATATCCTTTTTGGCGTAATTTGATGAATGTTGAAAAAAACTTTTCTTCTTTTATACCTTGAAATATTTTAAAGAATGCATCCTTAAATTCCGTCCAACTAATAGAAAGCGTCGTCTTTTTCCACCACATATACCAATTATATGCTTCTCTTTCCATTTTCATGGAAGCGTGCTTAATTTTTTCATCATCACTATTAATGTCATAAATCTCAAAATATTATTCGGCTTTATTAAGCCATGCAACGCTATTTTTTTCATTACTGTCAAACTTGGGTAGCTCGATTTTTGCTTTTTGATGATATGCTAACGGTGGGACGAGAAGGAGATATTGATTAGCAAATTCATTCCAGAGCTACTTATTTTGAGAATCTGCATTACTATCTTCGTGATGATGTGGGGAATCGGTTTTTTCATGATGCCCTTTTGAATTCCCTAAATTTTCTGAATTGTTCTGTTGATTTTGTTCCATATTGGGGAATATTGGTCATTGTGTCTGACTTATCTTATCGCAGAGTTCTGTCATCTTTTGCATTGCTTGGCTATAATTTTCTGTGGCCTCGCTATGATTTAGCCAAATTTTTCTTTCTATTCGATTTGTCGTATCTTGAAGCTTTTTGATGTCGTTGGAGTGTCCTGCAACTGTACCCTCGAGATTGACTAATATGTGATTTTGGTGGGAGATCTCAACCTCACGGTACTAGGGCCAAATTTTTTTTGGGGGGGGGGGAATGTAATTTGTATCCAATGAGTTATTTTTTCAAGAGCTATTCAAGGAAAACAACTTGGTGGATATTCTCCTTGATTTTCTCTCCCTAACATGGAATAATGGACACTTGAGCTTGGAGAAAATTTCAAAGAGCTGGTTAGATCGGTGTATGTTTCATCAAAATATTTTGGAGAAGTTTGGGTACATGAGATATTGTATTTCTTATGCTCTCCTATCTGACCATGCACCTATTATCCTCCAATGGTCGACCGATCGTATATGGTATGACCTTCCTTTCAAGTTCAACCACACTTTGCTGTAGGAATCTAATTTTCAACATCTAGTTTTAAAAACATGTTAAGTAGTGCCCAATATTTCAGGCTCATCATGTATGGAAATTCTTGTTTTAAATCTCATATTTCTAAAATAGGTGGTGATATGATGGGTTCAACATAAAAAAAGAAAACTTAGGGTTAAATTGCCGGAAATTCAAGAGGCCATGTCTCGCCTAAATAATCCCAATGATCTGAATTTCCTCTCGATGGAAAAACATCTACAAAAAATGGCTCTAGAGTCTTGTAGAAGAAAATTCTTGGAAAAATCTTTAGTGAGGCCGAATGACGATGTAACAATCAATGACAATTGAATGACGACTCAACAATCGAGAAATCTGGATAGAGAACGAATATAAGAACACTAATTGTTTTCACCATTTCTCCCTCTTTGTGCAAGACTTAGAATACAATATGGGATATTAAAAATGGTGCAATTAATAAGTTATATAAATTGGAAGATATACACATAGATGCCATTCAATTCTTTGAGGAATTTTATCATGCACGCTCGGAGGTGGATTTCGACATTCAACTTGAATGCATCCAATGTTTTACACAAATAAAGCATATGATGCATTTATGGAAGGATGATAACAATCTAAGAGGTCTCAAATGTTGTAAATTACTTTGCTAGATACAAGTATCTTGTTCTAGATGGATGGATGGTGGATATCTTCGCACATTTATTTGATATCATGGGTATATATTTACAACAAATTGTAGAGGATTCGAGAAGATTATGCAAAATATTGGGGGAAATTAAAGCAACATTCATATCTCTCATTCTGAAGAATTCAAATCCATCTACATTCATGTATTGTAGACCTATATCATTAGGCAATGTTGCATATAAGTTAATTTCCAAGATAATTTCCAATATACTTAATGTGAAGCTATCTAAATTCATCACTCCTGAACAATTCAATTTTCTGTAGTATAAGAAAATTTAGGACATGGTTACCATCGCACAAGAATGTCTACATTCTATAAAATCCAAGCACAAGGAGGTTATAATTTTAAAATTGGACCTTAACAAGGCCTATGATAGTGTGTACTAGACATTTCTCCTATTGATCCTTCACAAAATTGGTCTTTATGTCAGGATTGTTGAGTGGATCCTATCATGTGTATCCTTGGTATGTTATGTTGCCTTTATCAATGATCTTCCGTTGGATTTTTTCGAGCGTATCGAGGACTTCATCAAGGATTCTCTCTTTCACCCCTTTTATTTTTTTGTTCATAGATGGATTTAATAGTCTTATAAAGGTGTCTCAAGTAGAAGCCGCATTTGTAGGCCTTCGTATCACCAAAAATGTTTTTGTCTCTCACTTACATTTTGTAGATGATGTCCTAGTAATAAAACATATATCAATCGTTTAATGGAGACAACTCTTTGATACAATTTTGAAATTTGGAGATGAATCTAGGTTTTATATGAACAAGGAAAAAGGGCCTTGATCATATATGCTTCATGTGATTTAAATCAAGTTATGGAAATTGCTAAAAAATTTGTAGTCGACATCTCTCCTTTGGATTGAGGATTCAAATACCATGTGTTCTTTCTGAAGCCAAAAAAATATATTATCAAGGCCTGCCATTGGATTATTAAAAAAAATTGAAGATAGATTGGCCTCTTTTTCACATGGGTGGCTTTCGAGCAGTGGTAGACTAATTCTAGCACAATTTGTTTTACATTTTTTTTGTATTCTGGCTTCACTTATACTTGATGCCATAACTTATTATCAAAAGGATTAATTCAATTATTTTTAAATTTCTTTGGTTTGAGGCGAAGGGAGTACATAAAATACATCTAATGCGTTTGGAGGAATTATCTCAAAAAATAAGGAAGTGGGTGGATGGGGCTTAAAAAATTTAGAAACAATTGCCTGCGCCTTGTTGACTAAAAGTATTTGGGTGTTATCTTTGGTAAAGGAATTTGGAAAAATATTATCCTGGAAAAATACCTAAAAAATATAGATCGCCTCTCTTGAAACAAGAATGGTGGTTTTCCAAAAAAAAATTTCCATTATTTGGCATGGATTTATGAGAATTAATAAATGGTTTTTTGGCAATTTAAGTTGGGAAATAGAGAACGATGACAGGGTCAAGGTTGGCCTAGATCCAATATGTGGTTTCATCAGTGATCATTATCTATCTATCAATATCATTTACCATCTTCTTGGTATGGGTATCAATCACACCCACCAAATGCATTTTGTGGTGGTTTCATATCTCCAACTTGCTCATCCTGGAATCAGGCCGCAGAATTGGGTTTAGAGGGTCAATTGGAAACTATTTGGGAGGACTATATCAAAAATCTATATATGACTGGAATTTCATTACAATTTTTTTTTGAATCCTTTCGATGGGGTGGAAAATCAGTTCATGGAAAAACCTTCGTTAAGTTTCATCTCTTATAATCCTTTAAATTATGTTTTTCCCTGTTGGTTTGATTCAATATGGAAATGGAACATGTCATTGAAAATTAAGATATTTGGTTGGCTTGCGTTGAAGAACAAGAACAAGATCCTTACTTGGGATAATCTTTGCAGATCCTTATTGTAAGACACACAATATTGGAAACAAACTCAACAATATATTAATAAATTTCTCAAAGCATGGTGTACAATAATGTACATATCAATACATCAAGAAATCAATGAACCAGTTCCCGAGGTTTATTGGACTCTAATAACCAATTACCTAACAAAAACTAACCCAAGGATTAGTTTTCTAACATTACCCCCTTAATCCGAAGGGATATACCAAAGTCCAAGAATGAGAGCTCAGAATGCAAAAATGCATCTCAGCCAAGAGCTAAATGTCTCCTAGAAATGGTTTTTAAGGATGACCACAAACCGAAGATGGGAGAACTCAATTTCTCAACCAACACCAATTCTAGAACATACATAACAATTCTCAGAACAACAAAAAAATGTGGTTTTAAGATGACCACAAACTCTGGAAATATCACAATAGTCCCTTGAAAAATTCTGAATCTGGAAGTGCTCGCTCACAAATAACTTAATCAACTAAAGTCTCACAACTATGGTATAGGTTGTGGCTCAGGATGTGGATCTCTAACTCAAGCTCGCTTGAAATCTCGAACTCAAACATGTATCAGACCACCAACAAATTCCCCCCTTGTCAAATATTAGGTGAGAAGTATTATTCATCACTGCAAGCTTCATCAACATTCACTAACAAATCCTACTTTATGATCTGTAGATCTTCTTGGCTGCTTACGACCATTCCCAAGAAGCAATCCATCTGAACTTTTGCTTATCTCTTGCAGTACTCTTATTTTTGGAATATCTCTCTGAATGGTGATTACACTTTCCAAAATCCTCACATGAGTGAAGATCAAAACGTCGATATTTCATATGTCCAACTCTGTTACAATGTTGGCATTTATCAACATTTTCTGGAACCACACCATCCAGAAATCCTGAACTTTGAAATTTTATAGGTTTAACGAAATATGGAATGTGAAAAGATACATCATTGTGTAGAAATTATACAATATATGCATGTATATTAACAGATTCTCCTGATCTAACAAATTAATCTTATGTTAAATACAGAATACTTCCACTTAATTCTTTGTGGAAATTAAATCGCTAATTGCAAACACATGAAAAAAAATCAATCACACATAACAAGATGTTTTACCGGGAAAGCTTAAAGCTAAAAACCCCAACTATCATATATTATGTATATCAATGGATCATGAAACAATCTCATATATCTAATACAAATCTCATCTCATAGAGCTCTTAGTACAATATACAATTGTCTCACACTGTCTTGCAAAAATTTGCACCTCCATGCACCAATTTCTTGCCTCCTAACAACCTGCCTCCACTGCGCAATCCCTGCTGAAGAAGAACCTTGAATGAATTCGACCTTAGCTTGTCTTGAATACCCAATACTCATAGGAATCTCCAATGTGTGTGTGGATGCATTGAATGCTCCACTATAGTCACAACAGATAGTCCATCTCACCCTTTCACCTATCTCTCAACTAGGTCTCCACTGGATCTGACATGCAAGTAGTTAACTGCTGTATTTCTTTAGTTGCAAGTAAGGCACTACTTGTGAATTAATTAACTAATTAATTCACTCATCTTTCACTAGTGTATGTTCAGTTACAACTAGCACAACTGAGTTTAACTCACAAAAATGAGTTAAACTAAATAACAACTCACATAACTACTCTTCCAACTCTCTTACAACTCGCCACAATCAATTATAACTAATTCCTCCATGCACGAGTCACCAACCACCCTAGGAATTGCATAATTCCTTCAGCCCACTGATGTGCCACATCTGTTCACTGAAATCAATTTCTCCAAGAGAATAAGTTACTATTTATTATTTGATTATTATTAAGGGCTAATAATAATTGACATGCATTCTATTTTTAGATTTGTGATCTCTAAATAGACTTTGCCCATATTCTTAAAATAGAAACTCATCTAAAAACAGATTTTTCTTAACCATCTAGAATCAGCCTCCTGCTAATTTTAGATTTGTCTCAACATGTCTATTTTTAGAAATACACCTAAAAATAGCTTGTGTGGGCCCCACCTAGTTTAGGTGCTGATTTTTCACTAGGATCAAGGATGATGTTTCCGGATGTCACTTTCACTGTTTCTTATTACAATATTCAACACTCCCTCTCAACAAGAAAGGTATGTCTTTGCATGCGCCCTGCCACTCCATGCATCCACCCTACAATACTTGCATGCAACACTTCTGAAACTGAATGGCCTCCAAAAAACTCAATCAGTCTAATGCATATGTCATCAAATTCTTCTGACTTCTGCTTAGCTACTACACATGTCTTCAGGAACCACTGCGCTGTTGAACTCTGCACCCATGCACTTTGCACTTGTTGTCAACTCTGATCCACGCTCTAGTATACAACACTATCACTTTGATCTGACTGCATCAATCCAACTAATCATGCTACTACTTCTTTGTGGGTGCATCGTAGCTAGGTTCAATTCATGAGATCCACACCATCTCAATGAATCCTACCCAAAATTTTCTTCTTGGGATTACTCATTCATGTTGCCCCACCTCTCACCTGGTGGTATAGTTGCATGCGCTCCTTCTACCCATCTGGCTCGAAATTTTTCTACATGAGTGGTTGCTCCCACTCCATGATCCTCATCTTATGGCTGCTCCACATCCTGAAGTTCACTCTTACCTGCATGCAAATCCTACTCCCTCTCAAGCTTCAATTTCATGTCTTTCTCGCACTTCCCAACAGTAGGAAGCTCCGTAGAAATCCCATCTACTTAAAGTCTGTAGATATTCTTTACTTGAATCCCAACCTTCTTGGCTTGCCCTATTGCTTTGTGTCATAGGAAAACTTTTCCTTCACTAAAGACAACATCATAGCCTCTATCCTCTAACATTTTGACTGAGATTAAATTGTTCTTTAAACCTGGAACATGCACAACATATTTTAGATGAAAAATTTTACCTGACGCCCTCTAAAAGTTAATGGTAACAATGTCGGCCACACTGTATCGTCCATCATTTCCCAACTCAACATGCATCTGGAGATCTTTCTCCACCAAGTCACCGAACAATTTCTCATCTCCCGTCATGTGAAAGGAAGCACCACTATCAAAGTACCACCCCGATCCCAATGCACTAGACACCATGCATGCGATCAATGAGAAGTCAAGCTCAAATTGCGAGGCAAGAGCCTTACCAGCTGCAACTCCAGCAACCATCTTGTTCTTCTTCTTATGTGGACAATTTGTGGTAATATGTCCAAACTCGTGACAATGAAAACACTTCACTTTGGACATGTTGTTCTCCTTGCTATCTTCACCGGCCTCAGATCTAGAATGGAATGTCTTCCCCTTCTTCTTCTTCACCTTGGCATCGAAAGCACAACCCTTTCATCATCATGATTTAATGAAGATACATCTCTGGTGTTCTGCCTTATCTCCTCCTGCACTAGATCTAACCAAAGTCGCTCCCAATCCGACAATTTTTCTCGTCCATTGACAGAGTATTCATAACTCTGCCAACTCTTCGGAAGCCCAAGGAGAGCCAATCTCACCAAATCATCATCAGCAACACTTACTCCTACACTCCCAAGTTCATCCCTGCATTGGACAAACTTTGTCAAGTATACCAGAATAGTGTCGTTTTTCTCCATCTTGATTTTTCTGAGTTTATCCTTTAGCGCCAATTTCCTATGGTCGTTGCTGCTTTGGAAAAGATCTGTCAAAGCCTTTCACATAGCATATGGATTGGATTTCCCATGAAGCCTTGACACAATATGGTATTTCACACCTTCCAATAGAATCCTCCTCGCCCTTGCTACTTTCTTTTGCCATGCGTCAAGTACTGTAGCATCCGTCGAAGTGGGCTTAGGAACATCTCTCTCGATGAATTCCTTCAAGCCATTATCTTCAAGCACTACCTCCATCCTGTCCTTCCAGGCTATGTAGTTCAAGCTACCCTCGAATGCATACTCCAACCACAACCCATTGAAAGCCATTTCAATGTATACTCAACTGTCGCACCAAGAAATTCTTGTAGCAATTTTGAATTGTTTCCACCAGCACAAAACTCAGCACTGCTTCACTATTGCAATCTCTTCAGCTCTGATACCATGTAGAAATTATACAATATATGCATTTATATTACCAGATTATCCGGTTCTAAAAAATTAATCTTATGTTAAATACAAAATCCTTCCACTTAATTCTTTGCGGAAATTAAATCGCCAATTGCAAACGCATGAAGAAAAATCAATCACACATAACAAGATGCTTTACCGGGAAAGCTTAAAGATAAAAACCCCAACTATAATATATTATTTATATCAATGGATCATGAAACAATCTCATATATCTCATACAAAGCTCAACTCATAGAGCTCTCAGTACAATATACAATCGTCTCACACTGTCTTGCAAAATTTACACCTCCATGCACCAATTTCTTGCCTCCTGACAGCCTGCCTCCACTACGCAATCCCTGCTGAAGAAGAACCTTGAATGAATTCGATCTTACCTTGCCTTGACTGCACAATACTCATAGGCATCTCCAATGTGTGTTTGGATGCATTGAATGCTCCACTATAGTCACAACAAATAGTCCATCTCACCCTTTCACCTATCTCTCAACTAGGTCTCCACTGGATCTGACATGAAAGTAGTTAACTGTTATATTTCTTCAGTTGCAAGTAAGACACTACTTGTGAATTAATTAAATAATTA
Organism: Pinus albicaulis; assembly: GCA_034641835.2. Classification (NCBI taxonomy): domain Eukaryota; kingdom Viridiplantae; phylum Streptophyta; class Pinopsida; order Pinales; family Pinaceae; genus Pinus; species Pinus albicaulis. The sequence goes on along the minus strand of JAXQQM020057754.1, from coordinate 69,462 downwards.
ATTCACTCATCTTTCACTAGTGTATGTTTAGTTACAACTAGCACAATTGAGTTTAACTCACTTAACTGAGTTAAACTAAATAACAACTCACATAACTACTTTTCCAACTCTGTTACAACTTGCCACAATTAGTTATAACTAATTCCTCCATGCATGAGTCACCAACCACCCCAGGAATTGCATAATTCCTTCAGCCCATTGATGTGCCACATCTGTTCACTGAAATCAAGTGCTCCAAGAGAATAAGTTACTATTTATTGTCTGATTATTACTAAGGGCTAATAATAACCGACATGCATTCTATTTTTAGATTTGTGATCTATAAATAGAATTCGTCCATATTCTAAAAATAGAAACTCATATAAAAGTATATTTTTCTCAACCATCTAGAATCAACCTCCTGCTAATTTTAGATTTTTCTCAACATGTTTATTTTTAGACATACACCTAAAAATAGCCTGTGTGGGCCCCACCTAGTTTAGGTGCTGATTTTTCACTAGGATCAAGGATGATGTTTCCGGATGCCAATTTCACTGTTTCTTGTTGAAATATTCAACACATTGTTATAAACCAAACCAGTTCTATGTTTATTGTGTGTAATCTCTTCCCATGGTCTAAAAACGGGTTTCACATCAACACTTCTAACTGCATCCAAATTTTCACCTGAAATCACTTCATTTCTCTGACCATTCTCTAACTGATGATCGGGCTCAAACAACCTGTTGTTCTAAACAAGAGCATGTTCAAAATTCTTATTTTGTAATTCATGTAATTCATCATGCTAAAATTGTGACTCTAGCTCCAAGAATTCATTTTTTCTTTTAGTGTTTTGCAAACATGATTTGATGTCAGAGAGCATGTTTTTGATGACTTGGACATCGTTATGGATAGTAGATAGCATTAAATTTCTTGATAATTGTACTAAACCATTTAGTTTGGCCATTTTGTTCGGTGCAATATCAAAATAAACTTGCAGTCAACTCAGAAAAAAGGGTGTCGGCTACAACCGAAAATGCACCCAATACAAAAAAATGTTCAATGATTTAACCGGGTGTCAGGTTCAACCAATCATGCACCCATCAACAATACAAATTCAAGTAAAAAAATGATCGCTTCAACTACATAAGTAGGGATTTTTTTTATATATATTTTCTCCATACAATGAACACTAAAGGAATCTGGAAACTCAAATATTTGATAGAGTTCATCAAATAGTGATAGAAACTAGTGACATGTTTAGGGTCACCAACCCATGGAAACCAAAATTACGTTGTCTTCTTCTTGTCCAACAAAAATATCACAGCCTCCAACAGAAATGTCACAAACCTCCAAAATCCCTCCAAAATTTATCTTCTTTTGTTAAAAGAAAATTACCAAACATATGGATTTAATATGAACTTTTGACCTCAAATAGTCTATCTAACTCTATGAGCTTTGCTAACCATAATGCTCTTTTCTTTTCTTGTTTTTATATTCATAGATTTTATAACTTAAAGTTAACCAAATTAAACTTCAAAGCTCAATGAATGATGATGTCAGCATCACAGGCTTCAATATCTCAAAGTACCCCCTTTACAACACACTCTTGTCTTTATATTTAGTCTTCAAATAAAGTCTTCCTTCTTGAAGTAAATAATTTGAACCTTTGTAAATTCTTATTTTGTTCATATTAAATAATGATACCCTTATGTGAAGATAAAATAATATCACCCTTTCTGAAAATAATTGCAAATTTCCCTACTAATTAATTCACCACATATACCTCTCTTTGGATTTTATTTTGAACTTCATCCATTTAATAGATTGCCCATTAAAGATACTTTTGCATTTCGAATCTGGCTCTTATATTTTTTTTTAATACCTTTGCATTTCAAACTTTGGCTGTTAAATCTTTTTTTCCTCTGTACAATGTTCTGATTCCTTGAATTACTCCTTTTGCAAATTAAGTTGGCTTAGTGATCTAATAGTATGTTTCAAAAGGATCTTGGTTCAAATGTCAACACCTTTAAAAGATTTAATAAAATTTTCTTTCACAAATATTTTCATTTTCATTTAAAATTTATTTCAAATCACCCTCATAAAAGTATCCTTCATTTTCACAATGGATTTCACAATTCCATACCAATGTAACTTCCAGTTTACTATTACCACCTTGACTTCCCATTTACTACGATAAATAACATATCTACCACTGTAACTTCTCGTTCACTACAGTAAATAACATATCCACCACTGTAACTTCTCATTCACTACAGTAAATATGATAAAAGTTTTTTTCCAAAATTATTTTGACTAGGCTTCTTCCAAAATTAAAATTGTTGTTCACCCAGCAATAAAGATTCACCAACATAGTTTATGATTCAGCAACACAATATGGTCTCCAAAGAAATCAATTCCACCTATAAAATTTATCAACAAAAATAAATCATAATACAACCTACAAAAAAATTATTTCACCATGCTACTATTAATCAGTATTCAAAACAACTTTTACCTTGCTTGCTTTTAACTTGATTTCCAACAGTCCTGCAGTCTTTCTCTCATGTGTCTACAAGAAATGCACTCCTCAAAATTCATTTTATGAAGATGGTACATTCTTCCCTCCATAAAATTTAAACAAACCACGCCTCCTAAAAAAAACAGGGCTCCTTTGTTTCATGTGTCTGCAAGCAATGCACTCCTCAAAATGCATTTTATGAAGCTGGTACATTCTTCCCTCCATAAACTTCAAACAAACCATGCCTCCTCAAAAACAAAATCAGTAGGTATGGAATTTATAAAAAACTTAACCTCGTAAGTGAGCAAGTTAACCATGCTCTCATTCAAAAAAGCATCTCACCCGCTTTGATACCACTGTAAGACACACAAGATTGGAAACAAACTGAACAATGTATTAATGAATGTCTCAAAGAATGGTGTACAATAATGTACATATAAATACATCAAGAAACCATTGAGTCATTTCTCGGGGTTTCTTGGACTCTAATAACCAATTACCTAACACAAACTAACCCGAGGATTAGTTCTCTAACACTTACTTGAGATAATCTTTGCAAAAGAAGGTTCCAAGGACCTGGTAGAAGTTGTCTCTGCATGGACTCTAGCAAAGATGTTTATCACTTTCTTATTTATTTCTCGGTCTCCAAGACCATCTAGTATAAATTCATGTGGAACTCTTATCTGTGTATGTTTCTTGGGGTTACTCTTCGATAGAATCTTGCATTCGGGAATGGGGTACTAAATACAAACCTTTTGGGACTTTCCCTTTCTTCATTTTTTATTTGGGTATTTGGAATTGTAGGAATGCTATTATTTTTGAAAAACAGTTTTATGATATTGATCAAATTTGTCATAAAATTTGTGCATTTTTTTAATGAATATGGTCCTATGCCCAATACAATACTTTGTGGGCACTCTGAATTCATCAATTTTTTGGACAATCTCCAGGTTCTTTGATGGAGTAGCGAATTCTTAGGGAAGTGGATGCGACGCTCACATCTCTCTCCTTGGGAATTTAAATATTCACCTTAATTGGACTTGCAGTCCAGGAACAAATACATGAGAAAAAGTCACAACGTTGTGGAGGATTTTATTTTGTGCTAGAAGGATCAACCTCGGCACATTATTTGTGTTCGATGATTCCAAAGTTACAATTGATTGGACCAACGATTTCTCAGAATTCACCCTGCCTCTACTTTGAAATTTGAAGTGCGTGATAAAGAAACTAAAGTCCAATTTCAAAGAGATGCACTTTACTCACATACACAGGGTTCAAAATTCTGTGGCAGATTCTCTCTCTAAGCAGAGGCTCCACTGCCAAATAGACGTTGTTCACTTCAAGGTTTTTATTCAAGATGCACTACAAAATGCAGACACATTCACAATACTCTGATCTTTCATTTGAAAATGCATAATGATTTTTTATTAGAATATATGCAGGAATTAAATATTTATACTTTCTTACTTTGATCTTTCATTTGAAAATGCATGGTGATTTTTTATTAAAATGTATGTAGAAATTAAATATTTATACTTTCTTTTTCCAAGAATAATGTGGTAATTCTCCAGTGTACACCCTTTTGGATAATCTCTGTAATATGGGATATGTATTATGTATATATAAGAGATGATAGTTTCTAGATTTTCATACATGATTTTTCCGTTAGACCATACAGAGTCATGTAAACAATTTAAACAATTTTTTTTCAATAGAAAAGTGCTTTGTGTTTTCTTTCTTGAAAAAAAAACAAAAAAAACATATATATATTAAATATATACATGCTCGCATTATTTTGGGTTCTCAAAAATATAAATATTTCAAATTCCTATCATAAAACACACTCCCAATGCATATGGATGCTTCTAAATCTTCAAACCAAAATATCCAACACGGGATAAGGCTAAAATGCATCAAAATGAACACTTGATGACCATGAATTTACTTTTAGGTCATGATATATGATATTGGGTGGATTGCCACATCAGGTAGAAACCACTTTAACTTACAATTAATTGGTAAACTTTATTTTGAAAGGAGCGTTTGGATTTTTTTCTTTCCAGTACTCATGCCACATATTAGTGACACTAACCTAATAGGATACATTGATAGTGATGGTGCATTTTATGTTGACACTAGAGAGCATTGTAACATTGGTGTGCATAGTAAGGTAGAAGAGAAGTTTGGTAGGTTTAAGAAAATGGAACGTGATGTCTACATGTTACAATCATTAGATAAGGAAAAACATTGGATAAAGAAAGACATGATAAGTAATTCTCGTACTTTTAATTCAATTGACATTTTCTATGAATTTAAGATTACAAGTAATCATTTTATTAAGTGTCATTATTTAATTATATTTGTCATGATTTAATTGCGTTTATATCCTTTTTCATACTTATTTTTTAAAATGGATTGTTACATAAATCATCGATACAATATTTAAATGGACCGTCGGTAAAGGCTTCTCGTTTCTTTAAAAAAATATGTAAAGTTGATATAGCAAATTTAATATTAAATTTGTTGAAATCATAATTGTTGTTAAATTAAAATTTGCAGGTTTTAGTCTCCACTACAATCGTTAGAGTTAGGATTTACGAGAGGCGGTTAGTTCATGTCGCAAAACACATGGGGAGCATTAAACCTAATGTCCAACAATCTTCCCCCAATGCGAGCCAGGTGAGTTTCGAACTCGAGACATGTCGCTCTGATTCCACTTGTTTGAATCATGATTGTTGTTAAACCAAAACTTGCAGGCTTTAGTCTCTACTACAATCACCAGAGTAAAGATCCATGAGAAACGATTAGTCCATGTCACAAAACACACAGAGAGCGTTGAACCCAATGTCCAACAAAACCAAGCTTATAAGTTCCAATAATTATATTAACAAACATTTATTTATTTTAAAATAATACTATATATTTTTATTAATTTTTCTTATTAACTATATAACTTCGGATTTATATATTATTTTTAAATTATAAACGAAACATTAATATAAAAACCAATTTGGTAGTAATAAATATGAATCCGACATTATGCGATCATTGTTAAGCATACCACGTGAATCTCCATAGTAGTAGTATATTTTTATTTTAATACATATTTTACATTGGCTTTGAGTAGATTGCTTTAAATAAAGTTTAAAATAGTTTATAAATTTGAAAAGATGTAAAATTATAAATATCTAAACATTTAATTGTTGTTTGAATTTATATCAACAATTAAATTAAATTTGTATATAATATTAAAAGTGAAAAAAAAATGTTAAAGATGTGAAAACAAAATTTATAATATTTCTGTGGCTTTCTAAAATTAAAATCAAATGAATTATTTTATAATTATTTTATAAATTATAAGTTTAAAATTAATTTATAATATTTTGGTGGCTTTTTAAAATTAGAGTCAATTGAATTATTTTAAAATTAGAATCAATTGAATTATTTTATAAATTGTAAGTTTAAAATTAATTTTATATTTTATTGATTGAATTTGAATATAGTTACATGACATTTAATTTGATTGTTGTTATTCTAGTTTGGAATACTATCTTTTTTTCCTTGAATCTTGGTAGGAGATTTATGAATATTGAATAATGTATTCGACGATGGATTGAGCGTGGTGGGAATTTCTAGGCGACACAACTATATATTTTCTAGGAAATTTGGAGAGCCAGGAATGGACATGTTTTTGAGGGATTTCATATTAACATACACAAAATTGTAAAATTAATTCCATACTCTCTTGATTGACTTTGAATATATAGTTACATGACATCTAACTAGATCGTTGCTATTCTGGTATGGAACAATATCTTATTTTCCCTAAACATTCCTGGTGGGAGATTTATGAATATTGAACAATGTATTTGATGGAAGATTGAGCGTGGTGGGAATTTCCAGGCAAAGCCACTATATATTTTCTGGGAAATATGGAGAGCCAGGAATGGACATGCTTTTTAGGTATTGCAGATTACACAAAATTGTACATAACAAATTATTGTTGTTGGAGAATATAAAGAAACCCTCTCAAATAGTCAAGGATCTCTCATAGGTCCATTCCTCATCCCATTCAATACTCCACTGAGTATTTCGACGGTGCTGCTTAGAGAGGATATTATGGTTGTGGAGTGTGGCTAAGGGTGGATCATTGTCAACATTATAAGATTTCTTGGAACGGAGGCTCCGACACTAATACAAGGGCATAAGTCCTGGCCCTTTGGGGGCTTCTCTAGTTTTCCAGAAGATTGGCAATTGATACTTTACATGTCTATGGGGATTCTCAGGTCCTTATTGACGCGATGTCGGCTAATAGAAATTGTTATCCCCCTCGCCTCAATGGTTGGATATCTGAGATACATCTTCACAGGTGGTCTTTCTCGTTGATCATTTTCCAACACATCTACCGAGAGTCTAATGTGATTGCATACACTCTATCTAAGAAAGGCCTCTCCGACGATGCTGGTCATTTGCACTAATTTCACCTAGAGAATGACTTCACCAGAGATGAGGGCTCTATCCCCCTCTCCTAACTTTTACTTCATTAGTTGTCTCTTTCAGTTGGTTGATTTTCCTGTTAGCAAATTTTTTTTTTGAATAAACTGTAATGGATGTAAATCTGATTCTTGTAGCGAGTTTCAAGCTATCTATGATGATTTTATGTTATTATGATTTTATTTTCCCCACTAGATTCTATTTAGGAAATATTTTGTCAAAATGTATGCCATCATGGAAGCATCTTTTGCAGAAGAATGTAGTGGTACATTATATAAACCAACATGTTTTTCCTTTGGAAAAAACATGGCATCTAACTAGAGAGCATACATGAAGTGTTCTATCCTAGTTTTTTAACATAACAATTTATATTAAATCTTAAAATTATTATTTTAGATATTCTAAAATTAATTAATTTAATTATTTAAAATAATAAATTTGTAATAATAAAAAATTTAATTTATATTTATTTATATTATTTTAGATTCATTTTACTTCTGAATTTACCAAGGGTCAAAAGAAATCAAATATCTTTTCACTCTAAAGAGATTTATATCTCAAGAGATTTGATCCTTTATGAAGCTTGGATGGATCTAGGCTCGTTTAATTCCCCCCTTTAAATAGGTTATATTCCATATAAATACCATGGGTTTATTTTTATGTTTATTATTATTTCACTTTTATAGTGTTATTATTATTTTTATTTTATTTTGACCAAGTTAAAATGTTTACATTACATTACAACATCTCTCTATACTGAACTAGAAACCCTCTCGATGCAAAAATTTAAAATTTAAATATGTAATAATTATCAAATTATTATAAAAAGATAATGAAATACTATAAAAAATTTACAAATTTCAATTTAGTTAAATTTACTTGTAAATAAAAAACAAATATTATTTATATGAAAATTATTTATTAAATTAATTTGTAATTAGTGAGTAAAAATATATAGCTCTTTTTCTGGATGAGGATGTTGGAATGGCTTGATGGGACATGGGTCCCTGCGCATCTCCCAAAGGAGCTCGCATGGGAAGCCCATATGGCTCCCTGTACCGGCATTTATGAGCTCATTTGCTTACCAAATCAGGCATGCGATCATTCTCTTAATTGTCTCACTATACCATTTCTTATGGCGGTTCTTCTGGTCTTGGCATTCAATATGGATAGCGCACATGATTGTGTTTGCTGTGGCAGATCTCCGACTCCCCTCCGTGGCGAATGCTCTCCTGGCTTTGCAGACTCCAGTGAGAGAACCCATATTGGTCGTCGGTGCAACCTTATTGCTTGTTTTGAGACTCTCCCTGGGTATCATTACTCTCATAGCCCCCTCTGCAGTGTTAATCCTCTACCCAGCACTTCGGTAGATCATCCTGGCGGTCTGGACCCTCCTGTCAGTGCTCAGTTGGAAATCTGCCGCAGTATTCATACCTCTCTCAGGGCCCCTGTGTTCTCTGGCTATTCTTTCTGCTCGAGTCTCCCTAGTCCCGTCCCCATCTCCATGCCTCGTCTCTGCCATAGGATGCGATGCAGGTGGGGAATTAGTTGAGGCCTTACCTCTTATCATTGCCCTGCTCTCTGCTCCGCCTCGGATTCCTCCTTCGCTGATGAGGAACATGTTCAGCTTCAAGCTCCGAGTAGCGGCAGAGGTATAGGACGTGGGCGCCCTCCGGAATCTGTTCGTGCTGCTTCGTCAACTCCTCCTACGGCTTCTGTTCCTTCCAGCAGTGCTCTCCCCCCTGTCTCTCTTGCGCTTGATGGGACCTTCATTCGACAATCCACCCAGAATGCTGAGCTTCGTTTCGACTGCTCCTCAAATAGGTCCATTATTTCTGCCTTTATCACTGTTACTCTCCGTGAAGAGATTCCTTACCCCGTTCCTGCCCGCTCAGCCTCTCCCCTGCCCCCTCAGGTCCCACGCTCCCCTGAAGGAGAGGTCCTTCCTGCAGCTTCCAATCTCCCTCCACAGAGTGCGCTGGGCAAGGAGGATGAACACACAATCATGAAAGACGTGTGCCAAGCTGGAATGGACGATAGCAGTAATGATTATGATTATGGATGCAGGATTGTGGAGGAACCTTTGTCTCCAGCACATGAATAGTGACACGTTCAATTTTCAAACTCTCCAGGTTTTTCTGTTCAATTACTGTTGGAGTTTTTTTCTTTCTGGTCTCAAGGCTCAGCTGGAATGGCTGATGGTTAATTTCAGTACCTATTTCTATGTTTCTTTGTTATGCATGTACTTAAGGCCGGTTTCCCTTTTAAGGGCGGCCAAGACTTTCTTGTTAAAAGGACTGGTTTCCCATCTAGGGCGGTCCAGACTCTCTATGACTAGCCTGTTCATCAAGCCCAGTAGTCATGCTCTCACAGCTGACGCTGCGGCAGTTTTGTACTAGTAACTTTTATACATAATAGAATTAGTTTTACATAGAAATTAGTATATATATATATATATATATATATATATATATATATATATATATATATATATATAAATATATAGTTCTTTTAAGTTAAAATTTTAATAATTAAATCATTACATGAATGTTTAAAAAAAAAATTATATATCAATTTATATCTAAATTAATGATAATTTTCAAATTATATTATTATTATTATTTAAATTTATTTATTTTATTACTAAAAATATTTCAATTTTCTTATTTTATTACTAAAAATAATATCTTTAAGATTATGTATTATTGAATGTGGTTTTATAAGTTTTTAATGAATTTATATCATACCCATTAGGGTTAAATTATACTTATAATAAATAAATAAATAACTAATAAATAAAAGATTTAAATAGTTTATTGAGATCCATATTCATTTCAGGATTGAATTTGGTGTTCTTATTCACTCGTCAATTTAAACATTTTAAAAATATTTCCCACATATCCATCATAAAAATTATGTAGGACTAAATGTGATATTTGAACTTTGAACTCTGGTTTCATAGGCTTCTCGGGTTAAGTTATATCCATAGAGCATTTTATGGGGAAGTTATACCTATTACGAAAAATAAAATTTAAATATTTTATGGAGATCCATATTCATCTCATCGTTGCAATTCTTATTCACTTATCAATTTAAAAACATTTCCCATATATCCATAACCAACAAGTGGATGCCATTTATTTTAATGTTAATAGAAATTTATAACCTATGGAATTAATTTATATTACATTTAATTTAATTTAATTTAATTGTGTAGTCTAATATTATAATTATTATTTTTTCAACATGGTGGGAAAATCTATCATAACTGAGTTGTCAAACCAGCAGTGAGGACAATCATCTATGGCTGTTATCCATGAATGCAGACTGACTCATCACCGTTATTTAAGGAAAACCACACCACCTGGAATAACCTGATGGTGGTCTGTAAGGGGGCAAACTTTCACTCCTGCTAGATGCCTCTGGGTCTTGGGTCATTAAACTATTTCCTTACATCCGAGGAAGATGAGATCTTAGCCAAGAAGAAGTTGTTTTAGGGCATAATCAAGGCCTTATATTACAAATAATAATAATTTAATTTTAAAATTTTTGTAATAATAATTTAATTTTAAATTTGTAGCTAAGAAACTCTTTTGTTTATGGAACAAATAATCTTTTTTCATTCAAAGTCAATTTAAGTGTACATACTCCACTACTTATCTTGTGGTTTTTTTCTTAATGATATTGAATTAAGGCTCTATATGTCTCTCTCTCTATGTGTGTGTGTGAAACATATTAATATAGGTATATTGTATGATATATTAGGGTTTATGCAAGCTATGGAGGTCAATTATCTTGGTGTAGTAGGAGGTCAATGCTATGGATGGGGGTCTAGACTTGGTTGACAATAGGGAGGATGATCTCATCAAACCTACTATTATATTCCATATTGTAGAGGAAATTCATGAAATTTTTAAAGTCAAGTAGGATTTTAAGGAGGATGAGTTTAGGTCTGATGAAGGATTAGACTATGATATGGATACTGTAGGTGTCAAGCGAGGGAGGCATCCATATATACTACGAGGATAGGAGGTGGATGGGCACTCTAATGTCATCTCTTTGGAAGGATATAATGAAAAAATAAATAGTACTTTTCATCTTATTTTAGATGGGAAGATTCATAACAAGGTGGATTTGTTTTACCATGATAGTGATCACATTCCCAAGTACAATAATGTTCAAGTGTAGTCAAAAGTAAAGGAGGTGAAAGGGAGGGATGGGTATACAAGGAAGTGTATTAGAAGCAATTTGAATATGGTAAAATTTTAATGGGGTTGATGTGGCATTCAATGGTCAGGAGTTACTGGGGAAAGCTCTAATATCAATATTTTTAGGAAAAGAGGTGAAAGGAGAATTTACTCAAATGTTATGTGGAGGTAGGGTGGTGAAGGATCCTTCGATACATCCCATTCTTCCATCTTCTTATAAAAGGTTGGGTTTTTTTTTTCTTCAAGAATAACATAGATGAAGATATAATTATCAAGCATTAGTAGTTTGGGTGGTCTTTAAGTTTAGTTTTAGATAGGTGGAAGTCATGGTTTTGCCCTCATTTTAAACCCATGCACATCCAAAACCTATGAGTTTTGCAACATAACCTATCACTTGAGTTGTAGTGAAACAATGATTCTATTACTATAGGAAACCTTCATATAGGGATATTTATATCATTGGAAGATAATTATTGGGCCAAAAAGTGATAAATCCCTAGATAGGGTTCTAGTACAATTGGATATTCAAGATGGTTTACCTACAGAGATAGAAATCATGCGAGGAGAGCTGCTTTTGGTATAAACACTTGATTATTGGAGAGCCCCTTTTTTCCATTGAAAGTATTGAGAAGTTGGTAATGTCTATAATTAGCACAAAGAGAGAATATCCAATTTTTGGGCTAAAAAAAAAGTATGAGCAAAGAAGAACATGGAAGTAGTAAATTCCTCTAGGTTGATTGATTTGGACACTCCATAGAGAAAAAGTGAGCATAAGGAGTTTGTAATGAGGTTAATGAAATAACCTAGGAAAAACCATTGCCTCTTGGTGAAGAGGCTCAAGTAAGGATAAATTTCCAATACCATTATCATCAACTAATGATAATGAAAGTTTGAAAACCCTGCTTCTTTTTCCTAATCCTCTAGTTCTTGATCCTATAGTTTGATAAGAAAACCATGCATTAGTGAATAAGGGGATATGGGGGTTTGTACTTTTACAAGGGGTTTTCTTTTTCTTTGTCTAAGATAGTATTTATCTTCCCTAATTAATCGGATAGTTTCAATGATGCCAATTATTAGGGGTTTGAGGTTCAAGGGGTTACCTTAGAGGGATTAAGTCTCCCTAATAAACCTACCTTTTCATCTCCATATTTCCTACGATCAATGAAGGTTAATAAGGATGATGAAGGAGGAGGAATTATGTAGGAATTAATAGTTGTTGATTCCAATGTTATCTTGGTTAAGAGGAAGTCCTTTGGATCCAAGGAGAAGATAAGGAATCAAAAGAAGTAAGAGAGGGTACATAGATGACTATCGATGGGGTCCTTAGAGCAGGTGAACCATATTATGATATCATACCATGAATATGCTATCCTTCAATGTAAGAGGGTTAGGGGATACCATATTCCACAATAGTTCGATCAAAACACCATGCATTAGTGAAGAAGGGGATATTGGGGTTTATACTTTTACAAGGGGTGATTTTTTTTCTTAGCCTAGCATAGTCTTTATCTTCCCCAATTAATCAAGGAGTTCCAATGATGCCAATTTTTGGGGGTTTGAGGTTCAAGGGGTTACCTTATAGGGCTTAAGTCTCCCTAATAAATCTAAAATTTCATCTCCATATTTCCTACGGTCAATGAAGGTTAATAAAGATGACACATCTTCCTCTCTTCATCTCCATATCATCCTCTCTGACACATCTTCAAATGATTAAATCAAGTCATGTTTTGTGCAATTCTCCATTTATCCATGAATAAGATGCATTGGTTTGAATAAATTTCCTTTTTTCTCGAGGAGACAAATAAGAAGGTAAATTCCTTATGGATAAATAATTAGCAATATTTGTAAACCAAGGAGATTTAATAGGTACTACAAAAATATATTCATCAGGGAGATTATCAGTTATAGGAACATCCTTATTATAATTTTGGATTCTAGATATAAAATCAACAATTGTATTTTTCTTTACAAGTCTATCCAAAATAATAATATTGAATTCTTGTAATAACAATAACCATCATGTGACTCTACCTTTAGTAATTGATTTATTCAATAAATATATAATTAGAGAGTGATCAGTGTGAATAAAAGTTTCATATAATTCAACTCTGGAGGAGTAAAATTTTTACTTGTATAATAAATGGCATAAGGATTCAAATATTTTTGTCCCAATATAGCTCCTAAGGTTGTATCTGAAGCATCAGTTGAAATATGAAAATGGAGATTCCAATTTTCTCCTCTTAAAATGGGTGCTTCAGAAATATTTTCTTTCAATGTTTCAAAAGAATTTTGGCAGTCATAATTCCAAATGAATTCACAATATTTTTTAAGAAATTTGAAACGTGGAGAGGCTATCTTTGTGAAGTTTTTATGAATATTTAGTAATAACTAGTAAAACCAAGAAAAAATCTAACATCTCTTTAACAAGTAGGAACTAGTAATTTGAAAATAACTTATACTTTAGATGCATCCACTTTAATTCCATATCCTGAAATATGGTGGCCTAGAACAATTCCTTCAATGAACATCATAAAGCATTTTTCATGACTTAATGAGATATTTTTTTATTTACAACTAATGAGATTTTTTTCCAAATTTTCGAGAGCTTCCTCAAAAGAATTCCCATAGACATTAAAATCATCCATCTAAACTTCCACACAATCATTAATTAAATCAGAAAAAAAATTCCTAAAACTACCCTTTGGAATGTTGCAAGTGCATTACATAATCCAAAGGGAAGTACTCTGTAAGCAAACGTTCCCCATGGACAGGTTAAAGTTTTTTTTGTCTTGATCTTCTGGAGCTACTTGGATTTGGTTATATCCACTAACACCATCCAAGTATGAGAAATAATTTTTCTCTGCCAATGTATCAAGGAATTGATCCGTAAATGGAAGCAGAAAATGATATTTTAAGGTAACTTTATTCAATTCCCTATAATCGATGCATACCCTCCATTTTCCATTTTTCTTTGGAACAATTACTAATGGTGAGACCCATTGAATATCTGATATTGGATAAGTGAAATTCACATTCAATAGTTTTTGTAACTCCTCTTTAACGATTTCCCTTAGATTTGGATTCATGCTCCCCTGAGGTTGTGGAATTGGTCTGAAATTTTATTCAATATAAATATGATGTATACAAGTGTTAGGATCAATTCATTTCATATTAGTATATTCCCATGCATATGTAGAGAAATGTTCTTGTAACATTTTTATCAATTCTTTCTTTTGAGATTCTTCCAGATTATTATTAATATTCAAAGTTTTTCCCAAAAATATTTCTATTAAATAACTGCCAAAATTTTCCATAGAATGTAAATCCATTTGTTGAGATGATAAATATTCAACATTACAATGTTCTTGAAAACCTTGGTCTTGTTCACAATATTAGGAAGAATCATTATTATTCATTATCTCTAAAATATGATCTTCTTCATCTATTTGTGAAGTAGCAAATATTGGATGTATATCAAAGTCTTCGTTATCATCATCTATCCAAACTTCACTTTCTACTTCAATTGTTGTTTTTGCAGGGTGATATAGTGTGAATTTATTAGTACAGTTTCCATAAGAGATAATCATATCACCATAACTACAACTTATTAAAGCATCAACTATAGCTAACCATGGTCTCCCTAGAATCAATGGATGTCCTCCTAATTTATTCTTGGGAGATAAAATCATAAATTCAACGGGATATTCCCAAGAATCTAAGGAGATAGATACATATTCTAACACACCATATGGTTTGATAATAGGTCTATCTGCTAACTTTAGTAATTTTGGTGTGTATTGAAGATTGGAAAGTTTTAATTGATCCATAGTTTTTTTACTCATGATATTGATAGCTGCTCCTAAATCAATCAATGTGTTTGGAATATCGATATCAATAATGTGTGTTTTTACAATTGGACTACCTGGATCTAGATATTTCTGAATTGTTGGTTTTATCATCATAATATGTGTAATTTTCCCGATTAACTAGATTTTTTTCACTTCTCTTATTTTTGTTCCTCGTTTTTTAATGCTTAACTCCCTAATTGTCCTTGCAAATATTGGTATTTCCTTTATAGCTTGTAACAAAGGAATTTTAATGCAAAAAATCTTTAGTTCGTCTAACATGTCATATTTAGGAAACGCAATTTGTTTTTCTATTCCTTTGGAAATTTTTAGCCTTTTAGAAAAAGGTGGACTTTGAACAGAAATAGAAGGTTGTTATGCAACGAGAGTTGAGTTTATTGAAGTATAATTAGAATGTACAAGGGTGTTTTATTTCTGAGGAATTTCTTCTTGATTAAGAGATGTTTCTTTCTCAAGAAGTTAATCCTCTTCGAATTCTCGAATAACAACAGATGGTAACTTATTTTCCAAAAATCTACCTGATCTAAGTTGGAAATTATTTAAGATCTAATGGAGTTATCATGCAAGCTTGGAAATTTTGACCTTATATATGGTAAACAAGTTGTGAATTTTTATTATTCGGATTTGGAAGTGGTCGAGCAGGTAGTTGATTGGTTTTTTGGGGGTATGATTCAGGAGGTAATGGAAGTGGTTGATTAGAAGGATGAGTTTTAATTTGAGATTGTGGAAATGAATTTGATTTAGGAGGATAATATGGAGGTTTATATGGAATAAATGGTTGTTGAAACTAATTATAATGGGGATTTCTAGGAGGGTACTTCTAGCCTTGTGTCCATTATGGATTTTGAGGTGGCCAATTTTTCCAAGGCATTGGGGTATTCCAATTGTTCTGAGTTTTTTCATATGATTGGTATTGAGGATTAAGACCTTGTACTATATTTGGTTGTTGTGGTTTCCTTACTCTTTTACCAATAAAACAAAGTGGCTCGACTTGAATTATTTCAACTTCATTTCACAAGACTACTTTAAGTCGAGGGATTGAAGGGAATTCCTTTGTGTCATGGGTTTTCTGAAAAGATAGCACATATTTCTACACTGTGAAGAGGAAATTCTCTTAGAGCATGTTTCTTTCTGCATCTAGGACAAAAAATTGATAATGCAACATTTTCAATTTTTTGCTTATTTTAAATCTTAAGGGTATATAGTTTTTCACTGAGACTCCCTAGAATATATCTTTTGAAGTTTCCAAACAAATTTCCTATTTCAAATCTACTTACTTTCCCAATTTCAGATTTATTGATCGTATACATTACAGTGTCTCTTGGATTTTTCCCAGTTCTAGCCTTACCTCTTGAAATATGTGTACACAGTTCACAAATTTATCTAAATGATAACTGAAAAAAATCTCATTTTCCCATTAAATTGAGAATATATACCCACTCATATCTAATGGATTTTAGAAAAAGAGATTTCAAATTTTCATCATCTAGATTATGCATTATCCCTTTTAACATTATAAGAAAATCTTTCAACCAAATCTTCAAGATTTTCATCCTCTTTTTACATCGTTTTAAAGAATTCAAATTTAAGGTTATGAGGCATATAATAATCTTTTTATTTTTCTAAGAACACATATTTCATTTCTTCCCATGTTCTTATGGTATGTGTTCCTAATCCCATAAACCATTTAAGTGTTTCGTCTTTAAGAGTGGCTGGAAACAATTTCAATTTTTGAGAATCATGCAAGTAGACATAAGACCTACACAAGATGTCAAACTAAAAAAGAAATGCTTCATGATATTCATGTCTTATTACATATAAATTAGGGAGGATTGAGGGTGAAGTATTATTCATTTTGGTTGTGGAATTTTCATCTAAAATGGGAAATCCAAAAGGTTTTGGTTCTCCTCTACCACCTATTATACCTCTTCTCCACCTTCTCCTCTATTTCCTCCTCTACCTCTTCCTCCTCCAATCCTAAGTTCACCATTCACATTATGTAATTCTCCTTACCCTTCTCCTAACATTATATATTCCTCAGAGCTAATATAAGGTTCTATAATTGAATTTTCTAGTTCCTACTCTGATTCTTCTACCAATGGAAGGATAAAATAAGTCTCTCATTCCTCTTCACTAGGGACTTCCAATTCTTGTCCTAGAAGTTGTTCTCTAGTTGAATATATAAAGGTTACTCCTTTTATTGGGGATCTCTAGTACAAAATGACTAATTAGTTGATCTGAATGGAAAATGGCATCCACCCATGGTATTCATCTACCCATGTTATCCATCCACCCATGGAATTTACCCATGATATTGTAAATGTCATTGACCCGTGGTATTCATCAACCCATTGTATTTATTCGCTCATGGTATTGTAAGTGACATATATCCATGATATTCATCCACCCATGGTATGTATCCACACGTGGTATTCACCCACACATGGAATTTACCCATGGTATTGTAAGTGGTATCTACCCATGGTTTTGACTCATGGTATCCACCTATGGTATCTACACATGGTATTGCAACTCAAAAAAGGCTATAAATAAAAAGCCTCAATTTGTAAAAGGACAAATTTTCAACCACAATGTAGCTTCTACAGTTATTCTCCGTTTTAATAAAACAAGTTTCTTTGTGGTTTTATTTTCTCTCTGTTCTCTCTTTTTTTCTGGCATTCTAATTTTGCAGATCTCGTCAGATCCATTTCAAATTTTTAGATCTTGGGGGTCTCCCCCCAAGATCTAGATCAGTGGTATCAGATTCAGGTTATGAATTCATGGGAATGAGGGTTTGAAGCATATTTTAGTTTTAATTTTGGCAGCAATCTTCAAAAAACTCCATGAATTTCTTGGGCGGCGAGTTTGAAGATCAGATCTGAAAATTTTGGTGAAAAATTTACAGAATTGAAGACTAGATCTGGATTCCTTGCAAAAAAACACCCAAATTCAAAAAAAAATCGGCCGAATTGGAGTTCGGATGAGGGAGATATCACTGATTCTAAATCAGCAATATTGCAAAAAATGTTCTGACGACAATTCATGGACGGCAACTCTCCTGTCATTTTTCATAATTTTCGTTGTGAAATTTCAGAGAAATGGCTATAGATCTGAGCTCCCCTTGAAAAATCACCCAATTTCAAAAAACAAATCGATCGAATCAGAGTCTGGATGTGGGAGTTATTGTTGATTTAAAATCAAGAATTTTGTTTCATAAATTTTGTGACAGCGAGACAGTTCCAACGCGAATCTGAGAGTCTAAAGTCTCCAGATAGCGGTTTCAAATATATGAGAAGATGCAGAATGATCATTCCATTTCCAAAAATAGGTTATAATAAATATTCCAAGTTATATTGACTGAGTTATGCTAATTTTAAATCTGGAGCATCATTCAGAGCGGGTTCCCTTTGGAGACGTGCCCTCCCACCCCGCTTTAGTAGGCACCTGCTTCATATTCATCAGTTTCAACATAGCATCGTTCGTCTTGGGTTATTTGGAGACGTGCCCTCCCACCCCAAGCTATGTAGGCACCTGCTACTTCATCAACAATCAACATCACGGTTATGGGTCAACCGCACAAAATCCATTTCATCGAAGTCCATTTGCTAGGCCGCACACTGTTAGTAACACAGTTGGTCACAAGCATTACAAGGTATCTCTATCCTCGGGTCTTCATTTGTCATGTTTTTGGTTCATCCACAAACCCACACTTCATCGAAGTCCATTTTCTAGGCCACACACTGTCAATATCTTAGTTCGTCACAAGCATTACAGGGTATCTCTATCCTCGGATCTTCGTTCATCACGGTTATGAGTTAAATACACAAAACCATTCTCTTCAGTGGCTCTTCATATTCAAAAAATGCTTCTCAGGAGGGAACTTCACGTAATGGGGACCATTGCTTCTTAAGGAGGGAGGAATGATCCGAATGGAAAATGGCATCCACCCATGGTATTCATCTACCCATGTTATCCATCCACCCATGGAATTTACCCATGATATTGTAAATTTCATTGACCCATGGTATTCATCCACCCATTATATTTATTCGCCCATGGTATTGTAAGTGACATCTATCCATGATATTCATCCACCCATGGTATGTATCCACACATGGTATTCACCCACACATGGAATTTACCCATGGTATTGTAAGTGGTATCTACCCATGGTATTAACCCATGGTATCCACCTATGGTATATACACATGGTATTGTAACTCAAAAAAGGCTATAAATAACAAGCCTCAGTTTGTAAAAGGACAGATTGTCCACCACTATGTAGCTTCTACAATTATTCTCTGTTTTAATAAAACAAGTTTCTTTGTGGTTTTATTTTCTCTGTGTTCTCTTTTTCTTTTTCTGGCATTCTAATTTTGCAGATCTTGTTAGATCCATTTCAAATTTTTAGATCTTGGGGGTCTCCCCCCAAGATCTGGATCATTAGTTACTAAAAAAAAGACCAAAATTTGCATATAAACGACTAATTTTTTGTCAGTGACTAATAATAGCTAATTTACAGTATCTTATAACGTGACGAAATTTTAGTTGTTTTTAGCTTAGTCATTAATTAGTTGTCTCAACTTTATGTCTAGTAGTATATTTAGTCAAAAATTTGGTCATTAATTGTCACAATTAATGAAAAAATATACAACAAAATATATTATTAAATGATCACCCTAGAAAAATAATTAATGACCAAGGAAATATCACCAAAATGTTGGTCGTGTTATAAGATACTATAAATTGGCTACTAATAGTCATATATATGCAAATTTTAGTCATCATTTGAAACCAATTAACGAACAAAGAAATATGACTAAATTTTGGTCGTGTTATAAGATACTGCAAATTTGCTACTAATAGTCATATATATGCAAATTTTAGTCATCATTTGAAACCAATTATTGACCAAATAAATATAAATAAATTTTGGTCGTGATATAAGATACTGTAAATTAGCTACTAATAGTCGTATATATGAAGAATTTAGTCCTATTGTTATCATATGTAGTAGTCATTTATAATTTTTTGGTAGTTTCATATTCATTATATTAATGACTATTTTAGTAATTTATATTCATTTCATTTACTTTCATTAAAAATTACTATAAGAAATTAATTTAGTCATATATTCATTTTATTTTTGTTCATTAATAAACATAAAATACCAATTTAGTAGTTTTAGATTGATTTTATTTGTTCATTATAAATCAACCTACATTAATTAGTATGATTTTGCAAGTAAATTGAAAAAAAAAAGGCATACAATGTACATGTTCATCTAATATGAAAACACAAAGTTACATATGTTAACTACAATACTAAATAATATCAAGTGCAACTATGAATAATTTCAATCACATAAATTATATTATATAAAATATCAAGTATTAGAATATGAGTTTCCAACTTAATATTGGTTGGAGTACAATTTACACATGAAATATTGTTTCGTCACTTCAAAACATTATCATTGTGTTTCCAAGGCATTGCAGGTGAATTCACCAACTCTGAAGATTTGACCATCAATCTCTATGTGTGTCTCTTATGCGGAATATTGACTCTATAGGTACCAATAGACTAATTCTATTCTCTCTCTCTTTAATTTGCATTTTGTCGCTTCAGTGTTATTGTTCTCCTCTTTCTTCAATTCCTGCTTCTTACCATCAATATTGAGTTCCTTTTCTAAAAAACAAAGAATATAAAATGCAGACTATAAGACATGAAAGATGTTGAGGACTGGAATATAAAATAAATTAGACTATAAAGGATTTATATGATATATACCTCAACATCAACAATATTGTCAATGTCATTTCCCCCCATAAAAGAAAAAAACTCGAACTAGTTTTATTTAGTTTGGAAATAATGGATTCTATGTGGCCAAATGACCTTTATAAAACAAGAAAATAAAATGTCACCATAGAAAATAACACCTTATTAAAATTAGTATTCAACATTGAAGGAAATATTAGGCACAATCATGCCAACTAAGTTACATGCTAAAAATATCAAGTTGCAGATTACTTATATAATGTGGGAGTGCAAACAAAAATCCTAGAAAATGCCAAAGCTAAGTCTAGAATAAAATGAAATGAAGTAAAAAGTACAAAATAATAGGATAGCCTTGTATACATGTATATAACTAGATAATGTAGAACACTAAGTGAATAATTCCAAGGCTCGAGGTCGATGATGCCAAGAATGCCCAAGTATGATGAGAATTTCTTCAGATAAGAACTACTATTTAGGTCCATTATCACATATGAATACACCAACTAGTCTATGTCATATTATTTATGTTTTTCTTATATTTATGGATCACTACAATATAAGTGGATAAAATGCAAATAAAATTCCATTCCCATTGTGTTCCTCACCTATGGTGTAATATATTAGCTATGATTTGGAGAAAATTTACAACATCGAAATATGTAGCAATCACCATTAGTAATACCCCAAAAAGGTTTATTTTGGAATGTAACTTTCAGATTCCAGTTTCTATATGATTATTGAATGGAAAATCCACACTGAATTCCAACACCAAACTTTCAATTTGAGGGAACACCTGTGGCCATCCTCAATCACTCAAACTCAAAAAATCAGTGATAATTATAATGAAAATATAAAATAAGAGTAGTTTTTATATGTTTTGTAGATTTACATGCAAAGAAACAATAGTTTTCCAATATTTACGATACTTGCAATTTCCAATATATAATACATTGATTGATCTTTTACAACAAATACTTGATTCAATACAAACAAGAATTTAACATATTACAACAATACCACCAAATTTTGATCCTCAATTACCCTACAAGAAAAAAATGACATTCAGTGAGGGTCAAAAAATATCACCCTAAGCTCATTGGTGACGGTCAAAAGAGCCTCTGTTACCAAACATTGAACGTCACAAAAGGTGGCATCACCAAAAGTATAGGTATTGTGGTGACATTCAAGGTCTGTCACCAATAATGGTTTATAATGACAGATAGTGACCATCACCATTTCATATGAGAAATGATGATGGAACTTAACCTCCATTGCCAAAAAAATGAACATCACAAAATGTGGCATCGCCAAAAGTATAAGTGTTGTTGTGACATTCAAGGTTTGTCACGAATAACAATTATAATGACGGATAGTGACTGCCATAATTTCATATGAACAACATCGATTTATGACGATGGACCTTTCATGGTCATCACTATAGATGCATATATATGGTGGCGTTCATTTATTTTCACCATTTCATATTTTGGTGAGGGTCGAAAAATGTCACCATCAGATCATTGGGGATGGTCAAAAGAGTCTCTGTCACTAAATATTGATCGTCTCCATTCCATATAAATATCAGGGCATGATGGAATCAAACTGCCAGCCTTTTTTTTGTAAAGCAGGTGTTGTTCCATTAAGATAACACCTTTTAAAGAATTAGACTTTAAAAAAATAGATATTGAAACTTTATAATTTGTAAATTATATAACTTTCAATAAATTATAAAACTTTGTAAAGTCTTGGAAAAAATTTGACTAAACATACAAAAAATGATCGAAGTTTGGACATAATGGTTATGGAAGTTATGAAAAGTGGGTGGAGGGAAAAACAGTAATGTATAAGATGCTCAATATTTTCAGTTAAATACTCAATTAGAAGTGAAAATTTAAAGAAATTGATAGCCTATAAATTACCTACAATTATCAAATCTGAAATATGCAATTACACCAAAGATTGATTTCTCACCTTGTGAATCATGTAAATATGTTGTGACGGCATAAAAATATGCCTTTAAAATATTGATTTCCATGCAAAAAAGCAAAAAAAAAATGAGTATATATGATGCAATTATAAATAATGAGCTACATGCTTGAATCCTACTCGATATGGGGTCTATAAAACTAATTGGGAGTGGTTATTGTTATTAATTAATTAAAAATTTCAAAATACAATAATAACAATGATCCTGAAACATAACCACTAAACAAATGTTAAAAATTTTAGGTACAAAGTTTGGCTAATATATGTTACACCAAAAAAATATCGAAGGGGCATTCAGACACTTCCAAATCCACACCAAGCATGAGTATCCAAAGATGTAATTGTATGGATACAAGGAAATCACTCTCTATCTCTCAATGATAACTATGTCCTTCGACAAGTACTTCAACTACAAAAGGGGTGTGAAGACAAGCACCTCAAAGAAAAAAAAGCTACACATTACAAAATCACACTTCATCCCCCCTCTACCTTTATAGAATAGATATAGGGGAATAAAAAAAGATCCATAGAGAATAGGATTAGAGTGGGAAAAAAAATATGATAATAAAAAGATAAAAACAACGAAAATATACTAATTTGAACACATTTAATGTACATTAAACAAAGATGGCATCCATAGTACATTAAAGTGGCATTGGTCAATTTCTGGATTGGTCAATTTTCAACTATCCATAGTGCCACCAATCTAATGAATGGTGATATGAGATTTTACCATTAATGGAGTGGCATGTTTAAATATTAGACTTTTTCTTGATAACCATTGTCTTTAACTAAAAACCATGCATAGTTATAGTGCATAACTTCAAAACATGTACATAAAAGTGAGCATAAAGTCTAGAAGCCCAATCTAACTTAAAGAAGAAAAACAAGAAATAAAAATGTATGTGCAATGTACCAATCATTGAAATGATAAAGACATGATAGAAATGCCATGATACTTCTCATCAAGGACAAACAAAATAATATCACCTACAACGATGAATTTATAAACCTTTTTTAGAAAATGGTATTAATACACTAACTATAGTTGGTTGGAAAAAATAAGTCAAGGATATATGTAGTTGGTTGGCAAAAATTCATCCTTGAGGAAACCAAGAGTATACTCAAAAGCTTAATGATTAGAGAGTACCATTTAGATATGTGTTTTTCCATGTGGTGGGTCACTTGCACTTAGCCCAATATTTGAGGAAATAACCAACCAATTGAGGGTACAAAATATTTTTTTATTTAACTATATTAAATAGATCATTCAATAGCTTAAAGAATTTCCTTCAACCAACCCATTTATATTTTCCAATAGTTCTTGAACCTTAAAATCATCAAGAAAATAAGCCAATATGACCAGACAAGAAATTTTGTAAGAACCTACCTCATTGGGGGTATATAGGGGAAACCAATGCTCCATAAAAAAACCATTTTTCTTGAAGAACCATGGAACCCCATTTTACTCATTTAAGATACTCCTATAGTTGAAATTCCAAGTTGAAAATGCCTTTCCCTTTATGTTCAAAGAGAAATATTCCCTTTAAAAATATTTTTTGAGGTAGATATGCATCTCATCATTCCATCAGATAAGGTGGAAATGCCACTCCATTGAACTTTCCAATTAATATTCTTGCATGTGCATACATGCAAATAGTATCTCTTCAACCAAGACCTCCAACATGATTAACACACTAAGGTCATATATTTTCCTAGGGAGGCTTGATAGCCTATCTAATTTGATACAAGATTGTTTTAGAGGGGTCATAGGAGACCGAAATGGATCTTTTATTGGCAACTTTCCAGAAGTAAATAATTCCTTCAGGGCTTAGGTAATATTGACCTCTTTTTTTCAAGTAATACCAATTCCTGCTGTCTATTACAGATTTTCACCTGCTAGAATGAACCTACCTCCTAAATAGATCTATTAGTATGATGAGTTTAATAGACAAACAAAACTAAGCTGAAAATAAAGAATTCGAGATTACTCCACATCCCCCTCATCCCCCACCCAGTCACAGAGAAAAAATAAAGCATAAGAAAAACATAAACAACTATGTGCCACATATCTGTGGTTCTAACTTATAAATTTTTATATTTAATTTAACTTGAAGGAATCTTTAAAAAACCCTTGAAATATTATATATTATTCGTTGAGAAAACCTGTTGAACAACTTCTAGACAATATAGTACAATATTTATTTCAATTTTCCTTTTACTACAAAAATAAGGGATATGTAGGGAGACCATAGTTTTGGAATTTCTACTAAATATTTGCAACATCTTATACATGTCCCCCTCATTATTTGTTTCTAGAAGCCTACTAGTCAATAATTACCAAAAATGATAGTTTCAAGCATTTTAACTATATACTTCTTTAAAGTAAATTTCAAAATTATAGATGTTACGCATTTTATTAGATGGGTGAACAACAAATTTGGTAGTATTTTATCTATACTTAAGTAGATTTTCTTATAATTTTTAACAATGCATTCATAGAATATTGCCATCACTAAAAATTTAGAGATGCTCCCAAGTTTCCTACCAATGTAAAGAAACAAGTCTTTCCGTGGATAAAGGTATTTGATTTGGGCTTCCATATCATGAGTGAATGATTGTGACATGGTTTGTAGTCTAAAGGTTGAAGAACAATAATATAATTGTTAACTTGTTCAGTTGAAGAGCACTCCTCAATCATACATGTCATGTTATAGGAGAATAAATTCCATTTCTTAAAAGAACTTGCTTCTATGTCTCCACAAAAGGAAAAGTACCAAAGTTCTTAAAAACCAAACTAAAAAATTGTTATAATACAAAATTATCTCTGTATATTCAGTTAAAAGAAATGAAATATTTTTAAATCCTGGAATCTTAGTATACTATGTGTTTTTGAGAAGAAAGAAGACAAATTGTAAAATATGGTATTATTCTCCTAAGAGGCAAACCTGCAAAAAAACAATAAAAAATATATTGAGGGTTTAATGCTCACAGAAAAATACTCAACAAACCATGGGTCATCAATGCATCACTAAAGTGAGCTATCTCCAAATGTGATCAAATTCTTACAATATGTTGGCTGCATGCAGTGATTTATCAAAAGTTCTGAGACAACCTTATAAACCATTATTATGGTCTATGGATATGGGGTGAGAATTCAACCATACACATTTAAGAAACTTAATGTTCAAATGGTGATATCTTGATCAAGGAAAGTTTCCTTCTTGTAGAATGTCGAAAAAATATTGTCTGTGTGAGAATATTTTCCTTTCCCTCAAAAAATTATGCTGCTCAAGAATTTGGGTAAACAAATTTGTAAAGAGCATCAAACTCGATGCTTCACTTTAACTGGAAACTAACATTCACAAGAAAAAAACAAAATCAAATTTGTATTCATGGAAACCAAGCAGAATTAGGTCAGGTTATTGAAGGAAACCAAGCACAATTAATATTTAAATCACGAGAAATTGAGGAAAAAAGAAATTAGGGTTTTTTTTTACTAACCACAAAATAATTATTTTACAGAAATTATGTAATAAAATTACCTGCAAGTAAAAAATCGAAGATGTAAGGTTTGTTCACGTGACATTAGTGGGGATATCAACTTGTAATCTAAGATTTAGGGTTTGTGCATGGAAAATCAGTGGGGATATCAAATTGTAAAAGGTTCCCTGGATCAAAATATCCCCTCGCCATTGTGGCATCCTTGATGTATCGTTTCTTTCAAGATTCACAAAAAAACCTCATTGCATTTTCCTGAGCATTCTCTTTTTGAAATCCTGAAAAAGAAACAAATTATCATATTTTGTTGGGGGTAAAATATTGGGGGTTTGAAGTAGCGACAAATTAAAATAGAAGTTCAGATACATAAATGTACCAAAATAATATTACTTGTATATGGAGAAACATAAGAAAATTTTCAATATGTTGAGCTTGTGAGGGAGCAAAACTATCTTAATGTTAAAAAAAATTAATGGTTCCCAATTAAAATATAAGTTCAGATGCATAAATGTACCAAAATAATATTACTTGTATATGGAGAAACATAAGAAAATGTTCAATATGTTGAGCTTGTGAGGGAGCAAAACTATCTTAATGTTAAAAAAATTTAATGGTTCCCAACATCCACTCGATCTGGAATTCATAAATAAATTCAATCTCCACAAAACAATGAAGAATCTTAGTAAGAGCGTCAAGAGGTTTTAGTTTTTTGATAGCTCCGCGAAAATTTTATATGGGAAAATGAAAAAAACACTATTTATAAAAATTTTAAAGAACAAAAAGCAAATATTTTAAACTTGGAAGCACATTCATAAAATGTGTAAGGGTTTGCATTAAACATTTCACTAAAAAAGCATGATTATGAGTTTCTAGTCCAGTATGGGATAGATATCAAGTAAAAATTTAAACACCCAAAAATTTAACATTTTTAATCTAATGTCGCCCTATTTAAATGTATAAACACACTATAAATTTAAAATATAAAGAGGGTTATAAATAAACTGAGGTATAGTAAATAAATAAAACCTATTTTAATACTTACTGAAAAAGTATGGAAAATAAATAAAAATAGAAATAAACTAAAGGTATGGTAAATAAATAAAACCCTTTTTTTTATAAATTTACTTCATAAACCTCTTTATATCTAAGGAAACTCAAACAATAGTTTTATTTAGGTGAAACCTATGGGAAAAATACCATTTTAATACCATGGGCTAAATACCATGGGCCAAATAACATATTTATAAAAGACATATGGTAAATAAATAAATATAAAAGAGGTATAAAGAAGTATGGTAAATAAATAAAAATATATCAAATAGGATTAGAAATCAACATCTAATTATATACGAAGCATATGGGCCAAATACCATGGTAAATAATAGAGGTATGGTAAAAAAATAAAATATAAATAAACTAGAAATATGGTAAATAAATAAAATATTTTTTATATTTATTCCATAATCCTCTTTTTATTTAAAACACTCAAAAAAGAGGTTTTATGTAGGTGAAGTCTATGAACCAAATACCATTGGCCAAATTATTATTAATAGCATGCAAAAAAAATACATTATTAACCCTAATATCAATATTATTATTAATTATAATATTCATATTAATATATTATAATATTAATATTATTAAATTTAATAAATTTGGATTAATACAATATTAAATTTTTATATTATAATATATATTAATATATGATGATATATATTAACTCTAGATATACATGAGAAGGAAGAAAAAATACAGGGAGTCACAAGGGAGAGATGGAGATAAACTGAAGGAGAGAGGAGAGAAGGAATGGAGTGAGAGAGAGAGGGAGAGGAGTGAGAGAGGTAGATAAGGGCAAGAGAGGGAGAGAGTGACACAAATATGGAAGGGGGAGAGAGAGAAGGAGAGAGGGAGGGATATAGTGAGAGGATTGGAGGGTAGAGAGAGAGAGTTGGGGGAAGAGAGAGGGAGGTAGGAGAGAAAAGGAGAGAGAGGAAACACTATCATAGAAGAAAGAAGATATGACCAGGTTACTCAATAGGGAGATGGGAGATAGGGGAACCCTACCTACCTAAGTAAATGTCTAAACCAAATGTGGTGTAATAGTCTGTAATGGTGGTTGATTATACGAGGCGAGGATTTTACGAGGAGACACTTGATTTTTAATGTGATATGCTAAAAAAAGTACCAAATCTAACCATTTCACATTCACCAATGTTCTCTCCGCATGTGCTAATTTGGTAGATTTGGAACATGGAAAAGGAGTCTTGTTTTGTGATCACCTCCCATGAGGATTCACCAATTGTGAGAACACAACACTTGTGGTTGCATCTTCTAAATCATAATCACTTCCACCAACACCTCATCCAATAATGCTAGTATAAAAAGTATAAGGCTTTGGGAAGCGCAAAGGAACATAATGCATGTTCCCTCAATCTCTTCTACATAATTGTAGCTCTCCTCCCAAACCAAAGTCACTAGTGTTGTGTGTTCACTTTTCCCTGAATCTTGTGCAAAAATCCTGAGGTAAGTAAATATTTCACCAAGGTATGGATCCACTATGCGTCATATCCACTAAAGGATAACACATTCCAAACAACAAATAAATTATCACAACTATCCCTCGGTGGGATGTTGAGAACTCCAAAATTCCAAATGCTCATTAATGAAATCTATAAATTGAGAAATTTTGTATAAGACTTAAAGTCATACTAAACTTGGACCAAAAGGCTCAGGCTTTTGGTAGCGCAAAGGAACATCTACAATATGATTTGTATTATTATCATATAGATAATTTTGCATGGATATCTAATGGAGTTGAAATGCACATTCCAGGTTCCATAGAACATATCCCATGGAAGGTCTGTCGATGCCCTTCTCTTCCAAGAACTTTTCGGCAATCTCCCTAAGAATTTTTAGAGAACCAGGGTTGATGGTCCCAACAAGGGGAGGGTCAATGATTTTTTCAAGATTTCCCTTTTTCTGCCAGTGCATTTCCCACTGTGCTATATTAAATTGTTCTCTGGGAAAAACAAGATTAAGAGTTTCCTTTGCGTGAAAGACCTCCAATAACACTACTCCAAAAGAATACACATCAGATTTCTCTGTCAGTTGTTGACTTCTAAAATATTCGGGATCAAGGTACCCAAGGGCCAAAACTGCCTTTCATTGCATTACTTACATGAGTCTGATCTAGAGTGGACCTAGTATTTAAATTTCCAAAGTCTGCCACCTTTGCCTATGAGCCAGTTATCGTGGATATCTATGACATTTAGATAAGCATAGACGATTCACGATATGGGAATTAGATTGAAATATTGACTAGATACTGGAGCTTCGTTGTTAACTCACCAGTCAAACAATTTGCCAACAAGTCGAGGGAGTCTAAATTTGTGTAGTTGAAGATGAAAGGAAAGATTGTTCCTTCGATATCAAATCCCATTACGCTAAGCTTGAAAACCCTATCATTATTGCAGGTCAGGCCTTCGAGCTCAGAGATGGTGATGTTGCAAGGGTTTCGATATTGTCTATGATCCACGGTCACACCTTCGAGCTCTGAGATGGTGACATTGCAAGGGTTTTGATCTTGTCTCTAGTCCACTGCATGTGATTGGGTCCATAAACCTAGAACCATGTCAGGTTAAGGGGCATTATCAACATTTGGTGAATAAATCTCAATAGAGAAATGGAATTCTGGATACATTCACTATCATACATCTTTAGTTTCCTTCGTCAATGTATCAAAGTTTTCGGTCCTCCAAAAGGAGCCTTCTTCCCATTCTTTCCTCCAAAAACAGGGTTCATTACTGATGCCATATATGCTAATAAACCCCCTTCACTATCTCCCCCATATGGAAATCTGAGCTGTCAAACACAAATGCAAAGGTCAAACTCTCCATCATCGAGGGTTATATGGCATGTCTTGTAACTGTGCAAAGAATCTTCTTTTCAATACATTTCTAGATGGTGGTATGATGCATATATCCCATTTAATTTTGCTCGCTCACCTTATTACCAAGCTATGTGGGACTCTATTATAGCTACAGGAAAGGGCTTCAAAGTCCCTACTATGCATGACTTGAGGGGAGCTCTTTTGCAAAAAGAGATTTACTACTTTGATTATTAATCAAATATAAAACCAATAGTATTGTTTTATTTTAATCTTAATTTTGTATAATCATGTAAATTATGTATTAAATGAAATAAATATATTAATTGGTACAATTATCATATAAATTGATAAAACTAATCACATTTATCCATTATTACACAATAAACCATACTTAAATATTTTGAATTACATATTTATAATCATTAATAAAGGTTTATATATTATTAAAAAAAAAAAAAATTTCATACCTAAAAAATTAACAAAAGTTCATAATAACATTAAAAATTAACCAAGGTTCATATCAAACAATTAATAAAAGTCACACACCATTAAAAAATTAATTAAGGTTCATATCTAAATTAACAAAGGTTCATACAATACTCCTCGATGGGGGTGAGGTCTAAGCAACATGCAAAAGGCAACTCGCATGAGTAAATACAAGTGGAGTGAGGGTGAGGGACAGTAGTCCCGGTCCTTTCACCATAATGCATGCAGTGAGAGAGTTATTGGCTTCACGTTGGCAATCCGTGAAAAGTAACTACGCCTTGGAGTTTGGAGGTGATGAAAGGATAAGGCGAGGGAAGATGAGGGAGTCTGACATTCAACTCCTCACTTTGATTTGGCACTGGTCCTAGCGGTGGCCTCCAGAGAGGAAGCGTAAATGTCACTGGAAGGTTTATAGAGGAAGTGGCATTTGTGTGCTTGTCATGGGAATTTTCTTGTGTAGCGTATTCAATTGGTCCCTGCTACTCAGTTTCTTAGCCATTGTCTGTGTCTGGGTTGAGGATAGGAATTTGAAGGGAAGAGAGCTCACTCGTTTCCATTTTTCTTGGCTTTCGGTGAGCTTATTTTTTCGTGCTAAGAGAGGAATCTAGAATTTCCACTCCAGGAAACCTCGAGGGTAGTGGAGGAAAACTAGTTTCTTTTCCCAATTTTGTGCCCTTCGACATGGGTGCGACATTGTTTGGTGAATTTTTGTGTGGTCTCTGTCTGGAGAATTTGGAGGCTGGTTTCTTCCCTAGGAGAAGTTACGCTCAAGCATTGGCTACTTTGTCATTGTTTATTTTTCAATTTCCTATGTTGGTTTGGTGGGTGATGGTATTGGGTTTTCATGGTGGTGGTGGTTTTTACCTGGTAGTGGGAGGTGGCTATGTGCTTCCCTGCAGTGGTGGGAAACTACATTTGGATCCTTTGCTGGTGGTATTTTTTTTCTATGGTTGGGGGTTGTGTCTCTGTACTTTTCACACAGCGAGTTCCTCAACCTTGGTAAATTATGAAGCCCCTAGTGCGGTGTGGGTGTTCTCCCTCCCCTGTCATCCATGGCCCTATGGGGGTGCCAGAATTGGAAATAATCATGGCAGCTCCACGCCAGGGTGGCAAGACTGCGGGGCATGCACACTAGAAAATTTGGCCCAATTTCCGACAGCCACTTCGTCGCTATTCCGACACATAGTAGTCGCAAGAGCGATAGTTCGAGGCCGGACAAAATGTGGTTAGCCATTACGTCGAAATTCTGATGCTTTTCCAAAGTGTCGCAATACCGAAACATTTTCCGATGTTTCCAAACAACCGTCGCTCTTCCGATGTTTTCCAAACCGTCACTCTTTCAACGTGTGAAAACGGTCGCAATTCCGACGATATGTGGTCCGAATTTTTTAATGTCGCTCTTCCGACATTCGTAAACTGTCGCTCTTTCGACGTGTATAAATTGTCATAATTCTGACGATATATGTCCGACGTTTTGAACGTTGCTCTTCCGATGCTTATTAAGGTGTCATAATGCCGACGCTATGAAAAAGTGTCGCAAGACCGACGCTATGTCGAAGTGTCACAATATCGACGCATTGCAAAAGCGTCGTAAGACCGACGCGAGGAAGAAGTGTCACAATACCGACATACAATTGAACGTCGCGTTACCGATGCGTATAAGGTGTCGCAAGACTGACACTTATAAAGTGTCGGTATACTGACGGCGGGTTAAATTTAAAAAATAAAAATAAAAAAAATTACCAAGCTGGTGATGTCTATGAATATGGAATCTTTGTAATCTCAAAGAAAGGTTCATGTTTGTCATCAAAATAAATTTTGATTGCTTCAGTTTCTTTCCGAGAAAATTTAAGTGACAATTTAGTTTCTTTGAAAATAGTATATATTCAAATATCAGACGAAAATATTCACCATTTTTTGAAGTCTCAAACATTGACACTTATTCTTCCAATTTTTAATTTCAGGGAGATGATTATTTCCTTCTTACTAGTAAACAAGAGAATGAATAAGGTTAAAATCATTCACTAGGTGATATTGATAGCGGGTAAATTTAATAAATATCAAACCAACTCTGGCAATTTCACCTTATAACTTTCGAAGCTTTAATATCGCACTATTTCTTCTTAGGTTATAACCCCATGTCCACTTACATTCAAACCCCTCACTTCAGACCCAAGGTTGTTTCACAACTGAGATCCTAGGCCTTATAGAAACAATTTGTTTAAACACCAATCAGGTTTATATTTCCAACCCCGACTATATATTTTAACCCCAAGACCTATCATAACATTACTTCGTGTGGCATTCGCCTTCGGATTGATTTATTTAGTATATTACCCAACAAAAATCATAGGGCCTTGTCTTAGTTAGTCGCCAACACATATGGATATCTGCTCATATAATACTCTGACCTTGACTAGAAATCAAATACCAACAATGAACCATATCAGACCCACATCATACAACTCTGAGCTTTGGTTATATTCAAATATTGACATAATTTTTACTCGGGCCCACAGTTCATTTGACATACCTTTGCATTAACTATCGCCCCATCCAATGGCTGCAAGTCTATCTCACTACCCTTCAGTGACCCAACGGTAGTCACGCAATCACACTGTCCGAAGGTTATCTCTCCAACCTCATGCGATGAACTGGGCCCGGCACTTAAATCACCGTTATCATTCGACGGCATGGACGTCATCGCGCCAACATCGATGATCTAATGGATTAAAATGCATATCATGTGATTTAAATGAACGAGCGTTAATTCACAAAAGTCATGCAATATAAATGGTTTTCCAAAAACATTCTTCTCCACGTGTTAGCCAACTACGTATATCTCATTCGAAATTCAAATACATCTTACCACTTGTGAACTTGCGCGATACAGCTGGTATTCTAACCTTGGTTTCACTATTCCTGCAAGATTCCGCTTCTCCTCTATTCAAGGTTCTATCTTTGCATTTTTATTACAGTTCATTCGATTCGCGCCTTTGCAAGTTTAAAATGATCCATCGCATAGCTTCAAGGTTTAATTATAAAACCACACTATCGCTTCCACCATTATTCTGCTTTGGTCTTTCTCAGTGCATTCTTCACAACTATGGTTGATAATTCGACTGCAATTACATTCAAAGCCCAGATTCCTATTCAACTACACCCTTAACTTTCATAAGGGATCTTCGCCCGTCAGAACAGAGCATCACTAAAACCCAATCATATACAGGATTTCAAATTCAGCCTTCTACACAGAGGTTAAATCAATAATAGAGGTAATTTGGGGAATTGATCACTCTGTGATCGATTCACAGAAACTTACAATCACTGCTTCAAATTTTAACAAAAAGCTTCAATATGCACTTCTCATATGCTCTCTCTCTAGGACTTAAACATTCTTCAAGAATACATTTCGTACATTAATTCTTTAACACAGGGTTTTTATCATACATTCTCCTATGCTTTCTTCATTGAATATATAGGCAGACAGTTAAGCCAAATTATAGAATCTTCCTCGCGCCCAGTTCATGAAGATCCAGGCACGCTCACAGGGAGTTAATTCAAGAAATACTCATACAGTATTGAGACAAATCCATTCATATGAGTCACGGGAATTCAACCATTCCCACACAGAAATTAATTCAATCAATGCACATATAACAATGAAACAAAATCTTCCTTCATACAATGAATTTACTTACAACTTCTAACTGGCCAGATCTTCAATCTGATGGATACCTTAAAAACTTTCCAAGATACAATGGATAAGATTAAAAAAAAAAAACAATAGAATGGCTTTCATATGGTTACACGAAACCCTTATATTTATGGAGCAATCCAAGTGTAGTTCAATAGCCAACTCATAACAATTTTATCTATCCATCACATACACAAGATAGCTAAAATGAAACTTCCAAAAACTCTTTTTTTTGCATAGACAATTGAAGCTTTTGGGGAAACCTTGTTATTGGTGCCCTGTATTGTGCATATACTGCTCGAATTGATGCACAAGATTTGTTAAGCTCCAAGTCTAATGGTTGAAGATGTACATTTGGGTCTCATACCACTTTTAAATTCTACCATAGTGCATACGTGAGGCAATGTTAAGCTATTAGTACATCTCATTTGTTGGGGTTAATTAGTATATAAGACTTTTATAAATGAATATCAATTGGTCCCTTACTTGAATAAAACTGAACAAAACGAGAACTCTATCCAGTATATTCTCCAACTCCTCCTCTGAAGTACCTTTGTTACCAGATCGAAGTTTCTCATCAAGAAATTTGGCAATAAGTTTTGCTGGTCGGTTCTGCAGACAAAGGCCATAATTCAGATAAATGAAAAAAAAATATATCTAATATTATGAATGCAATTGTCTGCCTAAAAAAATTCTTTCATTACTTACCTTTAGTTGTTTTGTCATTAATCCTTTCAAACTTTCTATCTCACTTAATTTGATAATCAAGAGCACAAATTCATTGAACAATCTGTATAAACAGAAAGAAAATGAGCATAAACATATAGTAACTAACCTGCCTTAGATTTATTAGATGCTCAAAGGCATCCTTGATAGTATTAGAAAAGGCCTCATTCTTCAAAAAACTTTCTTCCCATATTGTATCAAGTCGTGCTTTCAAGTCTAGAAGTGATGACACCATGTCCTTGTATTTCATTTCATCCAATACAATGCCTTGCCCAGTAGCTTTAATGTATGCATTGAGAGCTAGCCGAAGCAGCTCAAGTGCACTCACCCTTTTAAAAAGAGAGTACATGCGCTGAAGGTTTGGAATGTGATTGGCATCCATGAGAAAAGTAAATCCCTGTGGAAATCATGATTTGGCTACCCTGTTAAATACATATGAACCAACATATTTCTGAATTTAGAGAGGGGATTTGACTCCATCAGTAATAAAGAATGGGCTTCTATATCGATTTCTTTCCACATAGAGGAGACCATAATGATTAATTACATAGAACATCCAATCAACAAACAAATATGGGAATTTGAACAATTAACATGAATGAATATCAAATAACTCAATGGAAAGATCTGCATTCCCAATCTCCATCAAATTTTCCAAAAAATACATGTGATTTGAATGGTAAGGGTATTGCCATAATCATTGTTTCCTTAGGTGAGACATTTCCCAACATGCAAATTGTATTTGGCACCTTCACACCTGTACTTATGGACATACTCCCTTTATAAATGCAAACTCTTTAATTTTCCCAGAATGAAAAATGAGAACAAAATCTCAACTGAGGGGTTTACACCAATCATGCAACCATTTTCAAGAACCTGTTTGATTTTTCCTGGAAACGTGTGAAATGAAATGGACCAGCAAAAGTCAGTTTGCTATAAACATAGTACACATGAAAATAGAAACACTGAGGTGCACCCTCTTTGATCAAAATAATATTATACATATTTTCTGGTGCATCAATAGAATAACACAACTCTCCCATAGTACATAAAGCTTCCATAGAAAATGTTGCCACATAACCATGACACACGGTGGCATGAAAAACTACATTTTCTATTTCCATTTCAAGTGCATTTAGCTTTGTAAAGACTTCGACCCGAAAAGGGTCACCATCAGAACAATGTCTGCAGGAAAATTACATAGATATGGTAAGCAATGCATAGTTTTGTTTCACTGCTCCACTGAATAAATATGTGAATTTGATCAATAATGGAAGCAGTAATCTATGAATATCTGTGAATATACAAGGATGTCAAAGAAATTAAGGCCAAAACAGGGGACATGGAGCCGAATTCCAAAGAATTTTTTGAATTTTCAGAAGCTGCAGGTCAAGAATAGGGTAAAAGACTCATTGATAAAATTCAAGAAGGATCCAGGAACTATAAGACAAAGCAAGGGAAAAGGATAGGCTTATAGTTTATCCACAATACCATGATTGATTTGGGGAGCTAGAGAAGATTTTCGAGATTCTGTGTCATTTTTGTGCCAAATAAGGTTCCTTTATTGACCTTATTCTTAAGTCCTGGGACGAACATCTTTATGGTTGGTTTGCATATGAGAAGCTAAGGAACCTCTTGCTTCTTCCTTGCAGTTATATCCCTTCCTAGATGTCATTCTTACCTGTGTAAGTAATTCTATCTAAGTAAGTAATTCTTAATGTATGAATGCTAGCTATTGTAACAAATAGACTTGAAGATCATCTTCTCTGTAGTAGCCATCATTGAAAGACGTTATTGGAAGCCAAATCAATACTCTTGATAGATTCTCTTTCCTTTTACTACTCTGCATAGCTTTTGAATTACTTACCTATGTAATTAATTCTTAATGTATGAATGCTAGCTATTGTAACAAATAGACTTGAATATCATCTTCTCTGTAGTAACCATCATTGAAAGATGTTATTGGAAGCCAAATCAATACTCTTGATAGATTCTCTTTCCTCCTACTACTCTACACAGTTCCTAAACTCTGAACCCCTACACTATATTTCAGGCTTACATTTATACACAGAATCGATTCAGGTTCCTTTACAGCTCGACAGACTCTTGAAATTCTCGAAAATCCTAAATTTAGCCTAATTCTCTAAAATAATTGAAACTGCCTATCTCTTCACATTTCTAACTAATAATTTCTCTCATGTTCTTTGCAGTTAGAGAACATTTACAATTCCTCACTTTTTATTCAAAAATACTAATAATTACATGAGAAATTAAAATCATGAGACCCCCTATGTCTACTTAGGTACAAAAAAATTCTTGAGCCTAATGCCCCTGCATCATGAAGGTAGAAAATGGAGCAGAACAGAATTTGGAAGAGTACCATATATATGTGACATGTGATCTGAAGTATCAAAGATCATATGACAATAAATTTGTTGAAGCATCTAATCTCAAAAGATTGGGAGAATTGTTTACAATAGAAAAACACAAGAAGCATTCACGATAGATCTGAACCTATGACTTCTTTGGTGGCATCTGAATATTTTATGGCATTATAGTATACTGAATTTTTGTGACACTCTGACATACAAGTTTTGAAATCTTTGTGGCATTATGCCTATGTGGTAGTTGAGTTCTATGACATATCTCTCTCTGTATATGATTCTTTGTGGCTTGATTCATTGTGCTAAAATGAATGTCAAAAGGTACATAATGATGCAAATTTTAAAGACACCTTTTCAATAACACAGAAGTAGCCCTCGCTCAAGTAAAACCCTATTATTTGAAGATACATGAAGAACGAAGTATTGTGCAGAGGTTTGATGATGCAGGGGCATTAGACACTAGCCAGCAATGTGGAGGATTGTCCACATGTTGTGGCTAGAAGGATTCAAAATTATTCAAATTGTAACAGCAAGGTGTCAATACCTTAGCTGCCTGTTGCTTTTAGAATAGTTAGGGTCAGTCTAGAAACTGTAGAAGTCGAACAGTTTTGGTTTAAGTCCATCTGTTCAGTTTCCACTGTTAGAATATGATGTAATTAGTCTTTTAGGTTAAATAAATAAAACGGTCCCCAAAGGAACCGAAGATTCATGTAATTGATTATAAATTGTAGCCCTGATATGGTGAAAGGGGGATTTTGGCAGCGAAATGTTGAGTTGAGAAACTGTATTCTCTAAATGTGCATGTGCTATTGGCATTCTACAATGAATTAATCCTTTTACATTATGAACTCTGTGTATAACTTGAAGAAAAAAAATGTTGTGTTAAATCTCCTATAGCCCTCTCTGTCTGTGGTTGAGTACAGGTTCCTAGTGATAAATCTGAATGTGTTAAATTGATATAGAAACCCTGTATGAGGCCGAGAGTGAGTTCGTTGGCTGAACGAGTTTGTAGTGGTTCTCAGCCAAATGAATAATATTGAGTCTGTGTACAAGGCACCGAGCTCTGTGTGCTTAGACCAGGCTTTATAGGAGTGAAACCCATGTTATCATGTGTTTACCATAGAAATTTGAAATTCTATAGAAGGCAGGAAAATAATGTGTTTTTATGGTGAGTTGAATGATACTATTGAGGCTTGACCCGGAGTTAACAAGGAGGAGTTATTACATTTAATGGCATTAACCATGGTGAAAGTCTGATTGAGCACTGTTCCAAAACCCGGGAGTGGGTGTGTGAAACCAAAACCACCCTCATCGCGCATCCTTTGGGCCAGAGTGAAACCGTTTAAAAAAAACGCGATCCTATAATATGTCGCCACGTCACTGAGGTAATACTGCCCCCATCGTGTTTTTTTGAAATGTTAAAGGTAGGCGTGCAAAAAAATGCGATATCGACATGCATCGTCCGATCAGGAGGCCAACAGAGCCGACGAATATCACGCAGTCAGTAGCACAAAAGTTAACTCCATGTAAAGATCGATGGTTTTGTGTTAATTCAACATTTATTTAAATTGCGTTGGACGTGTGGGGTCAGGAACCACCATATAATATAATGTTGTGTTAATGTATAACCATAGTTGGATGCTATAAGCGCAGGTGTATATAATTAAAAGAGTCGGACCCCTTTTTGTAGTGTTAAGCGCTAAGGTTCGAAAAATGAATGTGGGTTATTATATTTGCCTTAGGAGGTTGGATAAAGAGCTTTGATTGTCAGGCATTCATTCGATATTCATACAAAGGAAAGGCTCCAAAATAAATTAAGTAAATCTCTTTATTTAAAGGGCCAACCTTATAATAGAAGGTATATATATGTATGGTAATGCATGCTGAATTTAAATTATCAAAGGGAAAATACATATTCGGGTTGCAATAAAGTTTGGCTAAAGTAATTATTTATCAATTTCTATGAAATTGATAAATAAAATTTGACAAAGAAAACAAAATAGACTTCCTTGGTTTAATTAGAAGTTGTGTTAAGTGAAATTGTTGACACAGAGAGAGACCAACTCTCCTTAGTGCCTGGGTTCAAAAAAAAAATTGTTGTCATTTGAAGTATACTCTTTCTCCAAGTTCTATAAACCTAAATTTGTACTCAATGCATCGCCATCTCAGATCTAGTTCTAGACCAAGACATAGAACTAGTTCTAGTTCTCTGAGAGTTTGTTTTTACTTTTTACATTATGAATCCGGAGTAGCAGCACTAGTCACAAGGTTAGAAACAATGTTATCCAAGGAACCAGGCTCTGCCAAAATAAATTATGGCTCAAACAGGTAGCGTGCATCATTATAGTATCATTACAAAAACTTCAGAACATCCAAGGCTACAGAGCCAAATGATGTATCATGAGGGATTATGAAGTTCCAAACAAAACTAGACTAGATCACTGTGAAAAATGTGAAAACAGATATGGACACATCCATATTAAAATAGAGAAAACAATATATAGTTCCAGGACGTGATAAGTAGTCAGCATCACCACCCAGAAAGTCACAAAACGCCAGCAAAAAAAAAAGAAAAAAGAGTTGTACCAGTGCTTCCCAAAAAGAACAGGAAAACAGTATGTGAGGTTAATGGCCATAAGAGACAGACCCTATTCAGGAAAAATGAACAGCACCAGCTGCCCCTTTCCCATCCGACCTGTGAAGCTGATAGTGCATGATACTGAAACTACTATTTAGGCCTCTCTTCGACAAGCTGTCAGCAACGATATTTATTTCTCTGTAAACATGTCGAAAGGTGATTTCCATAAATGAGTTCTTCAGCAATTCAATCCTCTCCATAGTTCCCAACTTACTCCCTCTATACAACGTCTTTTTACTGGTGTTTACAATTGATTTTCAATATAAGAATGTGTATTTAGTATTTACTATTAACTAAAACTCTGTCAGTTTGTGTTCCCATTAGATATTCCTTCTGAAAGGCACTCAAGAGTTAGCAGCATGTGAACATACATAATTTTCAAACACACAATCGAAAAATAAAAGAAGTTTCAGTTTGAGGTTAACATACTCAGTTACCTGCAATAGCACCCTCTAAAAGCATATATTATCATAGAAAATTCTCTCTATTTGAACGACTATGGAACACCTCAAAAAAAAAAAAGGGCGCTCCATTAATGGCCACAAACTTCATTTAAAAGGGCACAATTCGTATAAATAACAGTCATAATTTAAAATAAAATCGCATTAATAAATACGGTCGTGAGATGAAAAAACTCAACAGATTTAGTTTGTGCTAAAGAGACCCATTACATTGACTTAAACCTTGGTCGGGAACCAACCATAAATCTCTACAAAATTTAACGATTCAGAATTATACAAACAATACAATGAGGAAAGGGTTATCAGTTTTTTATGAGGAAAGGGTTATCAGTTTTTTATGAGGAAAGGGTTATCAGTTTTTTATGTAGGGTTTATCAGTTTGACAGAAAGGGTTGATGAGTTCAGGATTCAGAAATGACAAAATAACCAAATGGGACGAAATTCATGCTTAATTTACAACAGAATAACGCAACAGAACTCTACCAGCAATCAACTTAGTTTCCAACAGAACATTGATAAATCATAAGACTGAAGTAATACATTGTACAACCTAAATGCTCCATTCCCCTCTAGATTTCTATATGTAGTACATAACATTCAATCTTGGTTAAAAATATTTTAAAAAAAATTCTGCCAAATATGATAGTTTTAAGTAAATAGGTGACTTAGCTAATTCGAAAGTTCTGTCCAAGCATCAGTAAATAGGAGATAATATGAGATTTTAATAGATGTTCACCGCATAAAATATGTCAAAATCCTATAGCTATATCCCTGGCCTGAGACTGCAATGAAGAGGTCCAAAGTATGGCGGCTTCAATAGAACCAAGCCTCAATATAGGGTTGCAGTAGGTCCGAGGGTTTAATTGATTCAAGTCTTAATAAAAAGCTACAACACAGAACCGAGCTCTTATGGTATATCTCTGTCCTCCAATAATGACAAAAATTAAATTCTCTTGAGCATGGTAATAGAACTAAATTTGTTTACAACAGTCCACAATATATCCATTCATTTCTAGAAATTATGAAATAAGAAAATGAAAGTAATGTGTAACAAAGTATTATGAAAAGACTTCAAGAAACCAGAACTTAGCCTGAATATCCTAAAACTGAAGTTGGAAACATCGTCTGTCCAAGGTTGTTAATGTTGCAATCCTCTGTTCAACATTGATACAAATGTCGAAAACAAGTTAAAAGATGAACCAAATAATAGCATTCAAAGGAAAGACTAGGATGTCACCATTTCTACTTGCTATCCTTGAAAAGAAGGAGAGCTAACTTACATGCTTTTGTGTTTGCAAGGTGGACTTGAAGACCATGTTCATCCCAAAATGAGCTCAAAATGTACTTTTGTTTTTGGATTCGTGAAATAGAAGGACAGTGTTGTCAAAAAATAGTGAAATGGAGATCCCATAGAGGGCCTCC
Organism: Pinus albicaulis; assembly: GCA_034641835.2. Lineage (NCBI taxonomy): Eukaryota > Viridiplantae > Streptophyta > Pinopsida > Pinales > Pinaceae > Pinus > Pinus albicaulis. The sequence goes on along the minus strand of JAXQQM020057754.1, from coordinate 27,429 downwards.
ACCTTTACCACCCATGGATTTTGAAATGAGAAATTCTCATCCATAAATATGAATTCCAAATAATGTGAGGCAGTCGACACCCTTGCTTGACTACTACGTTAATTTATATAATAGACCCCAGAGATGATCATTTGAATCTCATATAGGGTCATAATTATAGAGATCACCAAGCATAGGGGAGGTATACCTTCAGCCTCTCAAATAGTAGGTTTCTTCCAACTATCTAAAAGGCTTAACAGGTGTCCATGGATCAACAATATACTTACTTTTGCTTCCTCAATAGCATTTGGGAGGATTGAAAAATAGTCAAAAGTGCGGTGATTCCATTTGCAATGACTAAACCTTAAACCTGCAATTTCTTCCTCTCTGCCCATATGGAGATGAATTTGTCTGCTCTTCTGGCAAAGAGTTTGAACATGGTGTATCCCAGCATGATAGTCTCGCAATTAATTGATTCAGAGGTCAGGATGTATGCAGGAGGCGGAGGACTTGAGTGAACTACCATACTAAGGAGGAGAGCATGAGTATTGAAACTGGGTATTGCTTCTCCAGTGAACACTTGATTACTTAATGTAATGGGTTTTACATATTAAAATTGTATTCATACTAAGAGAAGCCAAAATAATAGAGATTAAATTTTCTAGATCCAAACACCCAATTTCCATAAAATCAAGAGAAAATTGGGTTAAAACAGTTTAGCAAATTGATATTTCAAAAACCAATAAATACAATAACTAGCAAAAAATATTCAATAACTAATAAAAAACAATGCAACAAAAAGTGCGCAAGGAAACATTGAAATTAGTGCTTGACATAAAAATAGTATGATAAATGAGTTTTTTATATAACGCAAAAAAAGTTCTAGGTATGGTAACATTTGTCTTATAATAATACAATATTTTACATTATAAAATTTTATTTTTCTTCTTCCTATTTCTAAAGCTCCTAATTACATCATCAATATCATCATGCTCTGCACCTGTTTCGTGCCTTTCAACCCGCACTGCTGACCTAGTTGCATAGTCACGATGTCTGGTCTCAGCCAGTGACGAGGCATCGCCTACAAAAACAGATAATATTAAATTTTAATTGTCAATTTTTAAATATCATTGAACTAGTTCGGTAATATTAATAAAAAAAATTGCAATGAGATTATTTACCTGGTGCACCAGTTGTCGCCGTTGGGACTATTGCCCTGGCTTCCTCTCTGGTGGTAAGATCCTCAAGGGAAACATTCTCTGTCATTTAAACAAAAAACGTTATAAGGACAACCATAAAGGTATAATTAGAAAAAATTATAAGTGGAAATTAATTACTGTCATGACCCTCACTGATAGTAGCATTGTCGGCCTGGTCCCCACTACAATGATCAGGTTGCACGTGAGGAACATCTACATTTGGCTCTACAACTGGGTTATTTGCCTCGTCGGCAGTGCTGCTCCCCTGATTTAAACAAATTTGTTAGACATTAAATTTATGGACGAAAAAAAACATATTGAAAGGTTAACGTTTTACCTTATCAAGCATTCTGGATCTTGGGACCTGCCCAAGCTTCTGTGACGTTCAACTACGGCTTGATAGCCGAAATGGAAAGCAATTTTTTTATCTTCCTCTGCAGTTTCTGTTCTGAATTCATCACCCTACATTACATATGATTGTGTATTTTTAATGTTATTTGATAGGATTACAAAAACGTTGGAAGGCGATACAATTAATTATAAGATGTTTAGCTACTTACAATTCTTGCGACTAATTTCAAGTAGCCGCCCTGGCCTAGCTTGTGATGGCCCTTTTTTTCAATCCTAGCTTTGGTTGCCTTTGAGGTGTCAGGCAACCTAGCATCAAAAGATTGAAGTCAGATATGACGTAGCACATTTTTATTTTAGACATAGAGAAAATTAAAGCTATTGAATTAAAGTTGTAATTTACCTTGCGGGTCCAGTTGGCATTTTTCCTTCTTTCTTTGCCCTTTTCTCTTTTCCGTCATGGATGAGTGCTCTCCACTCACTCTCTGGAACTATGAGAGGGCGCTCGTATCTAGGGTTAAATTGCAATTGCGTCCTATAGGTGTCCCTGGTATATTTCAAATATTTTCCGCCTACCCGAGCCACCGTTGTTCTGTCAAATGTGCCGACCCCAAAAAGGGCTTCTAGATAATCTAGAAGTTCTTTTTTCAGGTTGGAATTCTGGGAATTCCACCTTGTGCATATGGTTGGGCCAAAAATTACCAATGCATGGCTCTCCAAAAACCTGTAGAACTCATTGTTTCCTACACAGAAAAAAAAGATATTATCATTAATTTAAAAATAAAAATCATGATAAAATATGTTTTAGATAGATTACATGAAATAGTTAAAATATTAAAACTTACCTGGGAGTTGTACATTATTTATAGGGACACCTTCATCGTTCACCAACAATGTTCCATTAATGGTCCCTGTGGAGTTGACACATGTAGCTCCAAGAAACGCAATAATGTAGTTGGCCATATCAGCCTCATCACTACCAACACATTCAGCGGTTGGCTGGGTGTCTGCTTGGGCAGGGTGTGTTTCTTGGTTGGCACTCAAAGGAGTAGAAGGTGTACGAGAGGGTTGCTGGGAAATCTCTTGCCCTTGTGTCCCACTACCACCAACACCGGGTTCAACAAGTGTCAGATAATACTGCATACAAAAGAACTTTTTGTTAGTTTAGTCAATGTAAAAATTAAAAATCAAACTATCACAATTCATCTCATGCAGAACAAAAAAAATATCCTTTTGATTTTTTATTATTACCTGATATGTTTCTAGCTGGGTCATAAGTTGTTTTATCCTCTCTTCTGTTTCAGGTGTTTGAGGCGTGTCTATCAAAGTATCAAATTCTGACCTTGCTTTTCGTGCCTTTTTTCACAGCAAGAGCAATGGAGATAGGGATGAAGAAAGCTCTTCCTCATAGAGGGAATCATCAAGCGTACCATGGCCAGGTGTATGCATATTTGAACAAAATTAATATTATTTCAATTATGTAAATAACTAAAATACCTGAAGATAGAGCAATGTTGGCACTTTACATGTTCTTCCGCTGACCCCTTTCCGCGATCACCCTGTCTTGGGGTTGTTCCTGTACTGCCCTGATCAGTCTGCCACATTGCAATAAAGTTATAAATTTAAAAACTTGAAAACAATATCTAACTTGAAAACACAAAATGAAAACTGAAATCATTTCTAATAAGACACCGAAAGACAGAGTTAGAGTTCCAAATATGCCTTGCATTGAATTCAATCCTGGAAACATGTCATTGCACATTAAGGCACCCGAACAAGAGACGAGTTGAAAATGAGACTAAACTGGGTTATTTGTAGTGAAATTTTAAAATCTCAAAAGGTATATTAATTATCGAAACAAATCAGCTTCATAATTTCAGTATTATTGAGTCTGTTGTGTATAAATCACAAAAAAATTGAAACAAAACACTAGAAAAGCAACAACATAATCACATTCTGCTATAGTAGTGATCTGACCTCTAAAGTAGACTTTCTACTAGTTTCATCAGTACCATACAAACAATGGAAATGAACACAAAATACAACCATAGATGTGTAGTTATCCCCCAAACCATCCACCCGCCAACCTCCTCTAGTGACCTACACTAGAAACAAATGTATGGGGTATTTTGATAAGGGGTTCCTCAAAAACATCCACTAGAGGTTCTTTTCCTTGTATTGATTCTAGCCTATCACATTGAACCAATTTAAATTAATTGAAACTTTTAAATTCATAAAATATACTCTCCATTTTCACAACACAAGAATTTTGACAAAATCCTTTTCAAATTTGACATCTTAACCATGTCATGGTTAGACTTTCCATTTTTTTCATCTCAATAGGATGTGTCAGACCTTGAAGGTCATGGTCTAGGTGTCTGCTCTTGCACGATTTCACGAAGTAGCTATTTGCATGAATGCAATGTGTTATCCATGAACTAGAGGTGCATTGGATATATAGTGGGTGGGCTAGATTTCCTTGGGCATGCAAAAGTGCCAAGGGGATTCACACCAAAATGTATTAAGCATGTTATGCATGATTGGAAGGCTAAATTTTGGTGCAAGAAAGTTTAAGTGGATTTTTGGATAGTGACTTAACATGGCATGATGCTGGTAAATGGTGTCAAAGCTAAGCGTGTGACTAAGGACTTAGCATAGCATAAGATGACATGACATAGTTTGGTGCAATGTGTTTTGAGAAGAAACATGGATTAGCTTGATAAGTTAAGTGGGTAAAACAAGTTGGCATGCATGTTATCTTGATAATTTAAGTGGGTGAAATGAATCAGCACATGGGTTGACAAGGCAAGTTATCTGGACCAGTGCATGATGGGAATGGGCAAGCTCATTTTATGTGGAAAAATGTGATGGACCAAGGAGTGACATGATTGCATATAGGTACTTGTTGTGAGAGACAAAATGACAGACAAGGATGATGAAGACCAAAATGTAAGGCATAACACATGTACAAGATAACAAGTGTGAACTCGTGTAAAGTGAATTCAAGTAGAACAATAGACCTTAGTGAAAGAAGTTTCAGCAGGTTTTGGCAAGATGAGATCGTAGTTCAATTTGGGTTTAGTGCTATTGGACATATAATTCCTCATTTTTTTGTCATTTTAATCATTTCTAAATAATAGGAGAAATATGAATAGATAGGTCAACATGAAAGGTCAATTAACCTCTTGAAAGATGAAATCAAGAGTCATATTACGATATTAAATATGGATTCATGTTAATGGAATATGATCCAAGTTTGGAGTTACACCTTTATATGACATGATATCAAATATTTGGTGGTTCTAATAACTCCATTATTCTCGCTAAGACCTGCCTCTCTTCTTGTTTAACATTATTTTCCCATTAGACCTATCTTAATACGTTTTTTGTTCTCCTGTGTTGTAACTCCATGTAGAGATAATTATTTGGTATCTATTAGTTACCTTTGCTCAGGGCTTCTTTAGTGTGCAATGATGCCTAAGGTTCACACAACATTTGAGCTTCAAGAAATAAATGAGATAGAGGTTTGAGCTTGATGTAGTAAAGAATCCTCTTGGAACACCTAGTGGATGTCAACCTCTATATAAATTTTGATACATTAGAGCCACAACATAAAACACATGAAGATTGGGAAGGAGGAAAAACCAAGACCTTATATGAATAAAACTCTGTATATGACCCTATATTAATCAACCATCATTCTCATGTGCTTCATTTCGGATACAACTGGTCCCTTATATGACTATAGGTGATTAAAAATATGTATTTAACTCTGTATTTGGATGAATGATGTAGTTGTTTGGATCTTGGAAAACCCGTGCCTCTTAGAATATGTTGTTGTAGAAAAATTTGGAAAACCCGTGCCTCTTATAAATTTTTTTGCATGTGCTTAATATTGTTTGAAGGAAAATGGTAGGAAATGGTGATCAATTTTTCTTCTTGTAAAGACCAAATTGTGATGATGGAAATCAACTGCCAAATTTTATGGAAAGCATTCTGGAGACTGAGGTTTGGGGAATTCGTTATGTATTGCATTGAATTTTATTAAAAACAAAACTAAATATATAGGCATGACCTATTCAAGGAAAACGAGCAGCCAAATTTATTGCTCTGTTTCAAATCCTGGGCATTCTAAATGGTAAAATCACTTTTCAAAATCTGGAAAAATTCTGTTTGGCCATACCATTTTGCCTACTGATGGAGGAAGGGCCTTCTTTCTGGATTTTCTTGCATGATGGGCAGTTCTTTGCAGCAAGGGCCTACTTTCTGAAGTTTCATCTTGCGCGACGGGCGGTTCTTTGCAGCAAGGGCCTTCTTTCTGGAGTTTCTTGCGCGATAGGCGGTTCTTTGTAGGAGGAGGCATATATCTAGTAGGGTTTGAGTTGATTAGAAAAGGAAAGGAGATGTAGTATTGATCTACAAAGGTGTATATCTAGTAGGGTTTGAGTCGATTAGAAAAGGCAAGGAGTTGTAGTACTGATTACATGCAGGGTAGCTATAGTGATTAATGTAAAATTTTGAAAGTCCCACCATGATTAATCCGAAACCTTTGTAATTTGTTTGAAATTCCTATTAAAACCATAGTTTATGGCAGTAATGCTCCACCATATAAATAGGTATTAAAACCTTTCAAATGCCAACTTAGGTTTGATTTAAAAATGGCATATAATTTTAGTTTAGCTTGTACAATAGTAAGGCCATTTTTTATTGGTTTGAAATAATAAAAAACATGCAAACAACCCACATAATTATTAAATTATTTAAAGAAAATAATTCCTACATATTAAAATATAAAGTTATAACATACTAGCTCATACTCGAACATAATATCTGTATCAATATTCTTCTTTTGTATCTTCTTGATCTTCATCCAACTGATCGACATCTATACCAACATCTGATTCAGAAACAGTGTTGAAATGATCGACCATGTCATCATCATCACCAATTATTTCATTTTCGATAATATCCTCATCGAAATCATCATCAATAATTGTTGCCTCATCTCCTATGCCTGGTTCATCTTCTAATATATCTTCTTCGTCTACTGATGCATCTTCATGCTCATCTGCCACTGCATCATATTCTTCTTGATCAATATCATCTTCTTCCTCTACAGTATACTCTACTGGCCTTCCTCTTGGATCATATCTAATAGCAAATGACCATTCATTCTCACCTGGAACCTCTGAGTAAAAGACTTGTTCTCATTGGCTTGGAAAAACATAGCGATCTTTTCCTACTTCAAACTGTGATGTTTTAACCATTGGAAATCCATTTTCATGTTGAATAAGTGTTCTATCATCATCACGTACATTCATTCGTAGCCTATACCATTTGACGTCGAGAAAAACTATTTTGAAGGAATTAAAGTCACACTCAACTATATCATCTAAAAACCCATAATATCTATTTTCAGATTCTCGAAGATGTTTGTCACTCCTGGAGGAAACATTAGTGACCTGGAATACTGTAGTTATCCCACTATCAGAAGTTTTCCTGTTATCATCCAACTATTTAACGCGAAATTTATGACAATTGCACCACATAGCCTTGTGGTGTTTCAACTGCAATATGCCAAACATGAAAATGATGCATTCTCAATTAATAATTAATCATATAATTTACACAGCATGAAAATTATCTGAAAAATAAAACTTGTTTTCGCATTATAAATATAGTATAAAATAAGTAATGAATAAAATAGGTGAATTAATTACTTACCTTTCTATCTTTCAAACCATATGCTAAATTGATTTCCCTGTCCGTAATGTTTCCATCTCCACTATGATACGCTTCTCTAATCAATTCAGACAGCAGTTGCCATGATAACCTATCTTCGTTACGTGCTTTACATGTTTCAATCCATTCACTCATCCACTCAAGATTGTTTTCAATGTATAAAAGTAGTGCCTCATAATCTTGAGCACCTGAATAAAAAAACAATAATTCACCAATATTAATAAATATTACTTATAACCATGGTAAATAATATTAATTAATAAACTATGAAAGAATAAGACCTAAATGAATATAATGATCATATACATGATGTAAAAAACTGAAACATTATATGTATTATACATAATAAACCTTTTACCTCTCACTTTCTTCATTCTACCTTTTCCCAACAGGTGCTCCACTTCAATTTTTTGATGGAGTTCACATCCAAAATGCAATCCACCACCTTCATAGCTGGCGCAGCTAATATAGGAAGATAATGACTAATATACACCATGGATTGATATACCACATATCCCTCCACCATAGAACCCTCAGGTCGTGCTCTTTGTCTAACCAAAGCCTTCAAGGATTTCAGGTGCCTCTCGACCATCCACATTGACCTTGTGTGTACTAGTCCACACATTTCAATCTCCTCAACTTGGTGTATCAAGTAGTGTTCTTGTGCATTGAAAAATGTTGGAGGTAGTTACTTTTTCATTTCACATATTAGCCGAGGAATTTCTCTCTTCCAATACTTTATTTCATCTTGATGGATTTATTTCAATGACAACCATCTGAAAATCATTACGCAAGGTTATTTCAATGAAACATAATATATATTTCATTACAAGTAAATTAATACATAATTTTCATTAAGTACGAAAAGAAATTGTAGCAATTAGATTTTGCGTATAAATCAAAACTACTTACCTCATGTATTTACTAAGACCATATATAACTTGTTTGAAATTGTTGCCGAAGTCATTTGGGAGAGATATAGGTAGAACATACTATAACAAAAAAAAATGAATCATTATTGCTTTCCAAATTAAACAGAAAAAGGGAAAATTTAAAATATGTATTCAAGCAATAACATAAAAAAATGTATACCAAAAAAATTACCTTAACAAAGGTATGCCAATCATGTGTTTTCACCCCACTGAAGTCACCTTTCTTCGTTAAGAAATTATTTATGTTTGAAGCAAAACTTGTTGGAAATTTAATTCTTCTAACGACCTCTTTTACATCATTTCTTTGTTGTCCTGTTAATAACCACGGAATATTATTATAATTTTGACCTCCATTGTTATTTGATCTGTCGATCACACTTTTCATTGCATGATTCGATTTCTCAATGTCAGCACAAATTTTGTCAATTTTATCTCTATCATGTGCACCATATATGGTTCGCCATAAAATTTCTGTCACATTCTTCCCGACATGCATTGTATCAAAAAAATGAGCTATTTTTAGGTCCTCATACTAGGGCAACCTCGCAAATTGAGAAGGATAACATTTCATTCCAGGTGGAAGTACAATATTAGTACCTTCACCGCGACGATGACCTTGATATCAAAGAATAAAATAAATCAAAACAATAATTATAAAATACAATAAAATAAATTCATTAGTTAAAACAAAAATTCCAAACATTACATAAACAAATAATATATATATATATATATAGATATATATATACACACACACACACACAAATTACGTACCAACTGCTTGACGATTATTAATTCTGTTATATTCCAACTTCCACAACTGAGGTGTCATTCTTCGTGGTTTTAATCTGGTTTCTTCTTTATCATTGAAAAGATGTTTTTCAGTAGTACGATACTTATGGTTCCTAGAGAGGAAGTGCCTAAACTCATCAAACACCATCTTTATTAACTCTGGTGAATGACGATACTTCATCTTAGGGCCACAAACTGGACATGCAAATCTACCCTTTGTTTTAAGACCTGCAATAGATGGATCAATAACAATTATACTATGAGACCATTTTTAAAACATGCAATATGGTATATCTAATTTAGATAATTATGTATTATATTAAAGTGCAATGAAATATTACATACCACAAACATGTCATAGTCCTGGGGCATCATGAATTGTCCATACAAGCATTCCACGACATTGAAATCTCTTATGCTTGATTGGTTTAGTGATGTCATACATAGTGATTCCATGCCATAACTGTATTAGCTCATCGATAAGAGACTCAATATATACATTCATATCTTTGACCTGGTACTTACCTAATTGTTCAAAATTACGGTACATAATAATTACTACCATGATATATGTATATATAAGTAAGTAAATAAATTAAATATATATTTATGCAAACAACGAGAGAAATGAAAATGTTACATTCAAAAAAATAATGTATCAAATACCTAGAATAATCATAGTCAACATTATGTGCTCCGTCTTTATTGACATCCAAGGAGGAATGTTATTGTTGATAATGAAAATAGGTCACACTGAGTAAGTAGATCTAAGCTCTCAGAATGGATTAACACCATCAACTGCTAATGAAAGCCTGACATTACGAGGTTCATTTTAAAATCTACATATTTTTCCTCGATTTATCTAAATGAAGAACCATCTTCAGGCATTCGAAGAACACCATCTCCACTTCTATTCTTTGAATGGTAATCCATAAACTATGCTATGCTCTTACACCTGAACATTCACTGCAAACGTGGAATTATGGGAATATGACGAAGAACCTTTTGAGGCACCTTTTTGGTTAGTTGATCTGTTCGATATCTACTGGTACCACATTTCGTACATTCTGTTTTCGACGCATGTTCTCCGTAATATATAATATGATCTTTAGGACATCCATATATAGTGTTATATTCCATTCTAAAGTGTTTCATAATAGTGCGTAGATCTCGATATGTTCGAGGTAAAGTATTTGGCGATGGTAACAAATATTCACCCAACAATCTACAACATAAACAAAAACTAGTTAATGTAAATATTATTATATATATATATATATATATTGAATTATTATTTTACACATTTATTACAACTAAAAAAAGGGAAAATAATCAACATTTACATATATGTGATCATATATACATATTTCATACCTTAGGAGTTGTGTCATACATTTGTTCAACAAATTATTCATAACCTTTAAGTTCACCAGCAACAATGTAGCAGAGAGAAGAGTTGCATTTGAGTGTTCAAAAAGTCGTTCACTTGACCTTTTAATCAGAGGTACATCATAAATACCGTCACTATCTCCACCATCATCATCTGACTCACCATACAAGTCTTGGAGCATTTGATGTGTCCCATCATTAATGTGAATTGTCTCATTATTTTCATCATGATCTACCTCCATGGGATCATTAAAATTACCTTCATCATTCGCTTCATGTTCTTCACCTTGTACAACATCATTTCCAATACTAATATTTGCTGCAATATTCTCTTGTACTGGTGCAACATCATTTAATCTACTACTATTTAGCTATGGAAGCTGGTTGATCATCTGCAAAAATTTGGGGGGCAACTGTGCCTTTATGAAAATTACAAACATTAATCATTAAACATTAGTGCGCACATAATTTTTTTTTAAATAATATAAAATTTTACGATATAATCAAAACGAAGATAGATAATTAATTACCACGGGACGATAGTCATTCGATCCACCATCAATGTGCCCATATTTCCTACAATGCATTGTTGCTGTTGCTATTAAAACTCTAACATTATTTCTCATACAACATTTTTTGCAAGGGCAATAAACTCTACCATCACCCCTTTCACCCTTTTGAATTTTTTTTCCACCTCTAATGTTTTCTTCCAATGATGCAAATTATCCTATAAATAAAATAATAATTATATTTAGCAATTATCTCTCTCAATAGTGTAGAAAACCCAAGACGTGTTGAACTCAATGGGAGCTCAATAAGAAAAAAGAAAATAAAAGTGGGCTTTTTACAAAATTGTGGGCTTTTTACAAATTGTTTATATTTTTAATAAAATTGTAGGCTTTTTACTCCCAATAAAAAAGTGTATATCAATTTTATATTTAATATAAAATTGTTTATATTTTTAATAAATATTTGGGCTTTTTACAAATTGTTTATATTTTTAATAAAATTGTGAGCTTTTTACAATTGTTTATATTTTTAATAAAATTGTGGGCTTTTTACAAATTGTTTATATTTTTAATAAAATTGTGGGATTTTTACAAATTGTTTATATTTTTAATAAAATTTTGGGCATTTTACTCTGTCGAGTGTCTGGCTCAACACCTACACTAATCATCACAGAACCGAGGCAAAGAACCACAAGCTAAACCACAACCAAATCCAAGTCATGAGGGGAGGGGTTGAGCGATGCGCTGAGTCCCAATTGATTGTATGAGTGTGCGTAGCCTTGGGCTCGTTATCGAAACATGTAAAACCTCAACTCGTTTATAAACACCAATATTGCTTATACGCCTGGTGAATGTGGGATTATCCCACCGGACACCCTTGCCACCAACCGTCGCAAGAGTGACACTCTGCCACCAACCGTCGCAAGAGCGACACATTTCCACCAACCATTGCAAGAGTGACACTTTTCCACAAACCGTCGCAAGAACAACACATTGCCTAACTATCGCAAGAGCGACCCTTTGCCACAAACCTTCGCAAGAGCGACACTTTTCCATCAACCGTCGCAATAGCGGCACACTTTTCTAAACGTCGCAATAGTGACACCTTCCTCTAAACGTCGCAGTAGTGACACCTTGTCTCTGTAACATCACAATAACGACATACTTCAGAAATCCGTCGCAATTACGACACTATTTTTCAAACGTCGCAAGACTGACACTTGCCTCTGAGTGTCGGTATTGCGACACTTGTCTCTAAACGTCGATATAGCGATGGTTTCAGGCGGGATTTGAAAAATTTGAAAAAAATTGGGGAAATTTCCAACATTTGGTCAAAAGTGTCGAAACCAAGTGTCGGAATTTCCGCCAAATGTACTAGTGGCACGACTCGCTAGTGTGGGTGCGCATGGGGGTCATGGACGAGGTAAGCGGGGGGATAGCAGGGGTGGGGGTTCGAGGGTTCAAAACAGAGTCATCGGGGTGGAGGATCCCATGGTGGCAAGGGGAATCGTGGGTCTAATTAATCTGAGATAAATGAGGGGAAATTTATCCAACATTGTTTCCTAGAGAACTACCATGCACTTATCAACATCCTAATGGAAAGAGTGGACACAACTAAGAGAATCCGTCGTGAGGAGGATGCAAAGAAGATGGAAACATTGGAACGAATGCACTATTTATAGTGCTAAGTCCGGGAGAGACCGGTAGTTGTTTGGCAAGGCCACAATTAACTCACTGAGAAAGTAGAAAATCTAGAGACTTGGTTGGCGCACTTTGAAGGGCACGTTCAGTGTGACTTCTATAATCCACCTCCTCCAAGAACAACCCCAGACAACCCTACATCCATCACGTCAAACGAATAGTATGCTATTTGGTGCTCTTTATGTTTTATATGTGTTTTGGTGCCTCTGACCCAACTGTTTATGGAAAATGTACCTAGTCTCTCTTTTGTATTTTTGTCACCTGGTGAAAATTTTGGTCAATAAACCTGGTCAGGGTGAGACCACCTATTTTGTAAGTGGTTATATGTACTCTTTTTTTCCTACATGAATAGAAAATTGACTTATAAAAAAACAAAGGTTCATACATTATTAAAAAATTAATTAAGATTCATACTTAAATTAATAAAGGTTCATACATATTTACTAAATAGGTCTATAAATATATATTCTAGGTTTATCTATTTAGTATTTATCAAATATAAATATGATGATTTAATACTAGATTTAAATGAACTCACATATTTAACATAAGCAATGTTATATTTATCTATTTATTAAATGTAAATATGAATATTTAACATTAGATTTAAAACAACTCACAATTTATCATAATTCAATGAAGTTTAAAAATCAAACTTTATGGCCAAAGATTAAATATAAATATAAATATTAATTTGATTATATAATTAATATTACCTTTACTAAAATTATAATGAAGGCATTAGTGTAAAGTCGATAGATGATACATACAATTATGTTAATTGTAGATGAATCCATATGCATTGTTAAACTTTAGAGACAAAAGGGTATTCAGAATTTTAACACCGTAAATTCAGAGACCCCGGGGGTCTCTAAATTTTAACACTGCAGATGGATTCAAAGACACCTATAGTGAAATGTAACACTTCATTACCAAAATTACAATTTACCATTTATGGAGTGATACAATTAAAAATTACTAGCATAAATTACTAATTGGCACCCATTGTGAAATGTAACACTTCGGTACCAAAATTACAATTTTCCATTTATGGAGTGATACAATTAAAAATTACTAACATAAATTACTAATTCATATACTTGTTGTACTTGTTATTCGGTCATATTTTTATTCTTGGACTATAATAGTCATTTACATTAATCATTACTAATTTTGTCACTTATTATCTAGTCATATATTTTAATCCTAGACTAAATTAGTCATTCAAGTTAGTCTCTTTTAGTTTAGTGATATATTTTATCCCTAGACTAAATTAGTCATTTAAGTTAGTCGCTTTTATTTTAGTTACTTATTATCTAGTCGTATATTTTATTCCTAAACTAAATAAGTCATTTAAGTTAGTCATTTTTAATTCGGTCACTTAAAATTGCTCAAATTTAGTAGTAATTCACTTGAAATAATTACGGTGGCTAACGTTTTTAGTCACCTAGTCATTAATTTCATCATTTTTTACTAGTGGAAGTAGGTTCTTCTACTACAACTTTAGTAGAGGAAGTTGGTAAATCCCTAGACTAGATCTCAGATCTATGTACCTTAGGAAGTCTATGTCTATATGCAAATGATGGAATATGAGTTTCAGTGGATGGTGTGACACTACAAGGTCTTAGTGGGCTGAGTGGTGATGTGGGAATTGAAATCCTACCTCTACTTATAAATCTACCCCTAGAATCTCTTTCCCTATGCATAAATATTATTTTATCAATTTTTATTAAAATGAAAAGAATCCTATATACACTTCCCCGACAATGACTCCAAAATGTTGTTAATTTAATTCATCTTAAATTACTTCATAAATTATCAACCGCGACTTGTAAACTGATGAAGTATATGTGCGCCATTTGTGCTAGGATTCTTTATTATGTGAGTAACTTTAAAATTTAATGTTTTTATTATTTATTCTTTAGGATGTTTTTATACACATGTTTTATCTAAGAATCACTCAAAGTAAAAATATTGTCACTCTGAAAGGAAAATATCACAGTGACAGAAATAAAGCTAACTTTAAATGCAGAATAAATATCACACTAACAGGATCAAATCTACTTCACGCTAACAGAAATAAAACTAATGTTTATGTGCATGTGTAAACGATTTCAAAGATTTTTTAAAGCAATAACCAGTCATGTGTATCATCATGTTGAGAGGCGAGTTTTATAACGTCCTTGGTTAAATTTTTTTGAGATTTATAAGCCTATCATTCTCAAAAAAATGTCTTAAAATAACATATTTTAAATAAAATAATGATTCTTCATGATTTTCTATCGAAGAAGCAAATCATGAGGCAAAATATCAACTTCAATGAACGATCTTCTCGCTCATCTGATCTATCTTTGGGTTTTTTGCTGGGTTGACTTCCACGTTGACTTGATCCTACAACTTCCTTATCACTTTGATAGATCATAGGGATAGTTTGACATCATTATTTCAGTTTTCAGCTACCTGTTCATATGCTTCGTTCCGTCACTAGTGTTTTAGAACCTATAGATTCTTCAAGTAAGTTGCAAAATTGATTATTAGCTACAGAATTGATGCAATTCGGTAGCTTGTGAAAATATTAAATCAAATAATAAAGAAACAATGAAACTACGAATAAAATATTATTAAATACATGTTTTTTCCAATAGCCTTACAAGGTGACACTTAATTGGAGTTATTATGGTAAAAAAGGAAGAGAATGGAGTTTATAGAAGGTGTCAAAAAGGAACAATTTTGGTCTTCAACAATCCTAAGGCATCTAAGAGGGGAGTTTGGGAAACATTTAATTCCTAGAACAAGACATTGTTGAGGAAGGGTAGGACACTTCCAAATAGGGTATTCTTGAGTTGGTTGGCCAGTGGAATCCCTGAATCAGACTTGAAGTTTGTGATACCTATGTTGGACTTGTTTGGTTCTAGAGGATTTAGAAAATACCTAGTGAGATCGTTGTCAACTACTATTATGGAAATGAAATTGGCTCAAGGGGAGAATTCGACATTATTTCCATTTTCATTGGTTGGGAGAATTTATCTTTCTCCTTATGAATTCCCTCACAATATGAACCTAAAACAAATAAGTATTTTTATTTATTTCCACAACTAACTGTTTTCTTATAACTTTAATTATATCAAAAAATTTGTTGAGTTACTGGTTATGACATAACTTGTTGAAGGAAAACTATTTTGTGACAAATAATTATAAAAGGTTGATATGTAAGATGTAAAAGTATTAATGTGTAAATAATACAGATTATTTTTTAAATAGGTTAAATTCAAGACTATAGACCGAATTCTATATTTGAAGCAGTGTTTTTCCTTTATACATACCCAAGTCATAAAGAGGGGATTTGTAGAGGCCATAAATTAATCAGGTTCCACTCCCTTGTAAAATTAGTATGACCATAATGAAGAAAGAGCAGATGAGTCAAAAGGAAAAATCCTTGTTTCAACTCCACACTGTTAGATAATAATTAACAAAATAAGAACTAATAATTGACGATTTTTTTTATATAGTTTCTCTGAATTTATTTATATTGAACCATTTTAGTTCCTCGGCGAACCAACGAGAAATAGCAGGCAGAAATCAATATGGAATCAATACACTTATGATATGAAGAATGGAATGAACGGGTACAAATTTCTCTAAGAAAATTATCTTGAATAAAAACAAAAGTACTAACTTATTCAATGGAGCAAGTTCAGTAAGCATAAGCGCGCCATTAAAAAAGGAAGAAATTACATGGTCACCTTGGTGTACCCTTGAATAATTGAGACCACAACAATATAACATTAGACAAGAAAATGACTTGAGGTTCAAGCTCTTGAAGCTTAAATTAAACGCAAACCACAAGTAAATCTACGAAACAATTTTTGGTACAAATCTAGTTACGTTGAAGACCATTTAACTCGTATTTAACAACACTCAAATTCATGATAACCAAGGAATGATTTACCGAATGGATGGTTCCAAACCCTAACTATTAGAATTAAATAAAGGGAAATAACTGTGAACACCTCGAATGGATATTTTAACTCATTCACAACAAAGGAACATTCAACCATTAAACATGGTAGTTATTGCCACGCATTGTCACGAGCCTTCCACATAGGCAAACCCAACAATGTAGAACAATTTTCTTTTTTTTTAACCCTTAGGTCAAAATAATTACAAATTATAGTCCAAAATTATACAAGTAATCTCGAACTATTTGTAATTGGTAGTTTCATATTGAAGCCAAGTCAAATGGCCCGCGTTAGGAATTTGTAGGAACGAGGGTAAAAGGTAAGAGAACCTGGTACTATGCAGGCCAGGAAGATGGAAAGAAGCAACGATTTCATTGGAAATTTTACGTGCAACATCAAGACGACAATAAATGTATACATATCTATACTTGCATTGAAGAAATATAGGAAATGGTAATCTAGGGAATAAGACAAAGATAGATTACCTTCGAGGTCGTCAACGAACCAATAGAAAATATACTAAAAAGAAGACAAAACTTAGATTTTTTCAGCACGAAAAACCTTTGGTTTATATACATGTACCAGAACAAATTATCACAATAAAAATCCATACAAATTTTAAAGAGAGTCACCCTTGCTCAAAAAGTCCAGTGAGCCTTTTAACAGTCCTTCAAAAAGCTCCTATGCAAAATAAAACACATAAAAACCATACTGTCTGTTACATATTTTAAACATCATTTTGCACAAAAAAAGTGATCAAGTCTAGAAAAAAACTGGATGTACAGAAGCCCCTCCCTGCCTTCAAAGAGTTCCTTTAAATTCCTACATAGTCACGATCATAAACCAAAAAGGAAACCGGAGCAAAAATCATAAATAGACATCCCCTGCAAAAGACATGTCCTCAACCAGGTGAACCTCCTTATCCTCTAGAAATTTTACCCTTTTTCAGAAACATCTCACCATTCCCTTAACCACAGTCCCTCTTTCCTCAATGAGTTCATAATTGATCTCTCCCAGATCATCAATTAAACCCAATTTAGATAGCTTATCTGCCAAGCAGTTCTTTTCTCTGAAAATATGAGAGAAAGAGATCGAATGGAAAGTTCCAACCAACTTTTTGATTCTTTGCATCCAAGATAGAGGATGAACCAGGGCCAAAATAATCCTTTTGTTAAGATAATCAATCAGAAATTTTGAGTCACCAAAAATTTGAATGGAATCCAAACACAAGTGATCCGCAAACCATAGGAGGCCCCATAATGCCACAGTCTCTGCACGCATATTTGAACCCAAGCCCCCATCCCAGAAAAGTTTGTAATGACACCATGGGCTAAAACGCAACCAAACTCCACATCCACACTTCCCATTCTAAGCCGCACCATCAAAGAAACCTACCGGGAAAGAAAACTCATAAGGCCTCAATCTGAGGGACAGGTCCTTCGGTGGCCTCTACATAGGACAAGACTCCTCCCACTTTTGAAAAATATGTGAAGCAATCTTAGGTGGGGACCAAAAATGATCCTAAAAAATGATTAGATTCCTGCATTTCTATATTTTCCAATGGAATATAATGGGAATGATGTGAAAATATTTTCCCTTTTGAAACCACCATAACGAGCACTCCTTTGCAGATTGGTAAACCCCATCAAGAAAATTGAAAAATTTGCATAAAATATCTCTGACCTCTTTTGAGAAAACACAATTGTAAAACAAATTCTGATTATCCTCGTCCTCCATTATACACAGTGGACATCTCCCTGGGCCATTAAAACCCCTCTTTTTCAGATTAGTCTAGGTTAAATTTTTGTCCTGCCACACACACCATAAGAGAATGATTTTTTTCAGCTGCGCCTTCACCTTCCACATTTTTTTAAACCAGCATTCCACCCCCCATCCTTCGGAAGGAAACATAATCTCTTTGTAAATTTCTTGTGTGACAATGTTTCCGTCTTTTATGGTTCCTCCCCACGTTATAGAGTCCCCATCAGTTGAGAGTACCCATCCCAACTCCCTAATTCCTTCAATATACTTATTCCATTCCCCATACATCTTTCCGTGTAATAACAGGTCCGCTGCATCATACCAAAATGACATACCCATCTCCCACTTCTTTATAACCTGAGACATATAGAAAAACCCTCTTCTATGCATGAAATCCAGTGTGTCTGCAGCCAGACCCGCCTCCAACTACAAACCCCTGATGGCTTCGTCCCCAATCATAATTTTGTGGCTGCTCCCGAAATCCCATTTCATGAGATTTTTAAACAGTGGCCAAATATTCAAGAAACCTCTCCACATCTGAGAGCACTTTCTATTCTGCTTCCATCCCCCAATAAATATCTCTTCCATATCTTTTGCGCTTTCAAATACTTGAAATGTGTGATCTCACACCATATACCATCTGAATGCACACTTCTCCACGTCGATTTAATAAGTAGGGAAATGCCAGAAGTCTCCAAGTTCATTAATCCCCAGCCTCCCTGATCTTTTGGTCTTGATATGAGCTCCCGTCTAGCCAAATGAATTTTCCTTTCTCCATTTATACCATTCCATAAAAAATTTGTAACAGAATTTCTGATCCTTTACTGGATAGTTTTGGGAATCATATATAAATGCGCCCAATAAGTGATGATCTGCTATACGATCACCTGAATAAGGATAAGTTTACCTCCCTTTGATAAACATTTTAGTTCCCAACCTTTTATGCACTTATGAAACTTTTCCACAAGCCACTGCCAACCCTTGACTCTATAAGCAGCAGGCTTCAACCAGAATCCCAAATACGTAATCCCCTCCGTAAGTGGCTCCAATTTGAAATTAAAAAGAGATACCAACTCATTTATGATAGTCTGTTCCCCATTTTCATAATAAATACAAGATTTCTGCTCGTTTGCAATCATACCAATCACCTGACTAAATTTATGAAAAATGTTTGACAAAGTCAGCCAACAAGATCTAATCAGCTTCCCAAAGAACATGGCATCATCCAAAAAATAACTGTGGGATATATCCTTCCTTTTGGTAATTATAATCCCCCTAAAAGATCCCGTAGCTATAGCCTCATTTATTTTGATGCTTAAGGCGTCCATAGTCAATATGAATAGAGAAGGTGATAAAGCACACCCTTGGCGAAGCCCCCTTCCAAGCTTGAAAAAACATGAAGCTGTCCCATTTATAATAACAACCATCATTGATGATCTAATGCACCCCATCAGCCATTCCACTGCATTCCTATGCAAGCCAATTTTATAAAGCACCATCCTAAGGAAAGCCCAATCAACTCTATCGTATGCCTTACTTAAATCCATCTTCATAAGAATCGCCTCAGTCTTGCTATCATGAATTGAATGCATAACCTCTTGAACCTTTGCCACAACATCATGTATAATACGCCCACGCAGAAAACCCGATTTCTCTCTTGTAAATATCTAGCCAGGATCTCCTTTAATCTATCAGCAATCAGTTTTGATGAGATCTTATAAAGAGTATTACACAAAGAAATCGGTCGATAGTCCTCAAATGAACCAGATTCCCCTTTTTTAGGAATGAGCACAATAAAAGAAGAGTTTACCGATTTCAGAAATCTCCTGTCTCTTCTAATCTCCTCTACCATCTCCGTCACCTCCTCAAGAAGAATATCAGAAAATTTGAATAAATAACTCGGGCGTCTAGCCATCCGGGCTAGGACTTTTATCTAGCTGAAAGGACTTCAAAATAGACTCAACTTTTGTAACTTCCACCTTCCTATAAAACATCTCATTCTCTGCAACATTAAACATCCTTGGGTACCCCTCCACTGCCCACAGTTGATCTGAAATATAATCCCCATCTCTCGCCTTAAAAACATCAGAATTTTTTTTTAAGCTTCCTGTTTAATACTATCTGTATTATGAAAATTTCCGTCATGTTTAATGTGCCATATCACATTTTTCCTCCTCCTACCGCTAGCGTAATTGTGGAAATATTTTGTATTTTGGTCCCCCGCTTTTAGCCAAGTTGCTCGGCTCTTTAATCACCAGCTTTTTTCCTTGATAAGTAAGAGGTCCTTCCTCTCAGTCTCCAGATCCCTGACCATCTTCCAGACTCTTTCATGTGCCCTTCCTTCTTTTAAAATTTCTAGCAATCTCTTGGTCAAAGCCATGATTTCCGACACCCTATTATCCATATCCCTCTTTTTTTTCTTTTCCATACCTTAACCTTTAATTTGAGAGCTTTTAAACTTTTGGATAGGAACAAAACTTAGATTAGTAAAGAAAGGAATGTGAGTTGAATACCAAATGAATGGCTGTGAAATGCATGTGAGGAAACCTACACCATTTCGCATTCAAAGAACTAAGGTTAAACCTTAGACATAACCATAACCACCTTGAGGTTTTAGGAAAAGTGAAACTATGAGTCAATTACCGACAAAACAAACCCTTAATTGTTTAATTTGAAGTCGAATGGGTGCTTGAAATCCTTGAGAAATTCCTCCACAAGGCCACAAACTGTGAGCTTACATTGGCACAACATTGGGGAGTGTCAGAGCATCTCAATCACCGGAAAATGCCAGAGGTTTCAGAGGCGAGATTGGAGGTGACATGGGAGCATAATGAGGGTTTGGGAGCATGGAGGGGGAGGGTAGTTACCCTCTAAGTCCTCCCTCCTCTTCCACCATCAGATCAACTCTGTCATCCAATCTATCGTTTATGTGTTTACAGTCCCAAGACATCAATCCATCGTTGCTTTGGATGCAAACCCAAGGTTATTTTAGACCATCGATTTCCCTGCCATGTGACACAACTTCCAGAGGGTTCGGGGAGGTTAGGTTAGCAGTGTAACCCATTTCCAACCCATGGTTAGAAGGGATTCAAACAACCATATAAATGTTGTAACTTGGTATTATTATGTAAGGGTTCCGAACAATAATTATAATACCTCGAAATAAACCAAATGATAAATTTTTATGACTATAAATAAGAGTAACATGCAATACAATTGTATATTATTCCCTTAGGAATCAAGGGGCAACGTTAATGTGCCAATAGTATGTTAAATCATGTTTATAACCACATGTGCACTATGTCCACTAGGTAAACTCGAACCATGTATAGTAATACTATGTGCATCATGTCTATTTATTATACATATATGTTTTGTTATTTTTCATATAATTTAGATAGAACTATCACTCATACCTTTGGTTATGTGAGAAGCTCAAAGTGGTAAATGTTAATACAACGAGGAGTTAGGAATTTTTTTAATGTGGGTTTGAGACGTTACAAGTGGTAGGAGATGTTACAAGAGGAATTTGTTTGAAGATCAAATTAATTTGACTTTAATTTGTTTCTAGTGTTTAATTCTAATATATATATATATATATATATATATATATATATATATATATATATATATATATATAATATCTTTCTTTTTTTAAGATTTTAAACTTATAATTGATAAATAATTTAAAAAAAAATTGTTTTGTGTGAAATTATTAATTAAAAATAATTTTAAATAAATTCTACAATGGTTCTTTGTTGATTATTTGTCCTCACATGGAATGCGATAGTAACATCAAACCCATAATTTCGATACTTAGTCTCACTCTTGAAATTCTGGTGACTGTCGCTTATTTTCTTTTAACTTATAGTTATCAGTTCACTTCACGTTAGCGAATTAATTACGTCATAAGGCGTTACTCTTTGAAAACAACTCCCCAAGCTACCACTGTTTACTACTCTACACCATTAGATCTAATGTTAGACGACTGAATAATTTTTAGCCATTAGATTCCACAACCAAATCATTCCAGAGAAGGGTAGTTACTGTACCATATTTCTTCTAGTGAGTTTTAATGCTCATAATGCACCATCTATGCGTGGCATAAAATTAGTTTCCGAGATTGAGGATCTATGTAGCATTGTCAGATTTTTCCTAGTGGCCAAATGGCAGATGATCACTGCAATCAAGTAGTTACTGTACAAGATGTCTTCTCGTGGGTTTGAATGCTCATAACGCACTGTGTGGGTGGATGGAGGTAAATCAGTTTTCGGGATACAACAATAACGATATACGGTGCTTTATGTCCATGTGTTTTGTTTGCACTCCATGGCCCATGTTCATAACATTATTGATGATGATGTCTCATTCTTAAGTTAAATTTCTAATTCCATAGTTGTTTCAGGAATTTTCAAAGAAATAATTCCCCTTATCCTTTGATATAACTTTCATAGTAAAAAAGACAACACTTAAAGCTTTCGTAGTGAAAATACTGGTATCTTTACATATATTGGGCTATGCTGGGGATTTTTATCTTTCCTTTGGGTTTTATAGTCATTCAAATCCGCTCCTAATTTTACAAAAGGTCTGAATTTTCAAGTGGTAATGTTTCAATTTTTATGTTGAGCACTAATTGAGTGAAAACTGCAGCCAGTTGTGTTTTTGGAATTTCTATAAAAGTTTAAAAGCCACGTTTTATCACTAGATCTATTAAATACCTCTAGATCTAAACTGTAATTGGAATTGGAATAAAAATTTAAACACCATCTTTTACCTTCAAATCTATTAAATACTTATGGATTAGACTGTAAGAGTAACTAGAAAATGAATTGGCTTGCTGTGAATTTTTTTATTCATGTATCAAATTCAGAATTTTATCCCGAAATCACATCCTTTAATTCTATCCAAATTTCTATAAAAATACCAGAAAAATATACCATCCATCTAACAAATTCATTATATATATTAATGGAATTTATAATATGTTATCGTTATCGGGATTAAATTCTCAATTGGAGAAAACACAATTTTTTTAGATAGATTGGATTTGACGGGTTCCTCTAAATCATTATGCGGTTCAAGATGATTTACTTGTTACGCTCCCTCTCCCACTACTCAATTTCAAGAACTACTCCCTTGATTTCTGGAACTACTGCAGTCATTTCCTTAAACTATGGAAACCAACTGCAGTTATTTCCTTAAATTACGGAAACTAACTGCAGTAAATTAATTTCTTGTTGGGAGCTTCTGAAGTGGTCCATTACTCCCACTGCAGTTCTCTACCATGATCAGTGGAACATTTGACACATAGCCAATAGAAGCTTGATGGAAGCTTGTCTATAAACTCTTTTGTTTGGTACCCAAGCTAACTAACTCAAACCCCTTCAGTTTTTACACCATCTAGCTATGAGTGAGAAAAGCTTGGAAGACTTTTCATATTTTTTTCTTATGTGAAGTTTCTGTTAATTATTTGATGGGCTAGTATCATTGATGGGCATGCATAGACACAACAAATATGGTGGTAGAAAGTATGTCGAAGAAGAAACAACATGAAGAAAATGGATTATGTTAATCCTGCAGTAAACGTACATTTTAGCAAACATATCAGTTACAAAGATCAAATGTCAGTTGGCTAAAGCTGCATCCTGGCACTTGTTAGTCCATACCACTAGAAGAAATAACAGTATTCGGTGTGGGGCTTCCGATTGAATAAACAGTGTTGTCTGTTTTCGTTCCTTACAACTGAAGGAGCGTATTTGAGGCCGTGGGCTATCTATTTTCTGTTTGCAGTTTTCTATTTTGAAATTTTCTATATAGCCAACCGTCCACTTTGCATGCAAGATATATTAGTGAAGATATTTTCGTAGATGGAGCATTATACAGTCCTGTTTGTTGACCTGAAGCATAGAGTATTGACCAAACTTATATTTATAAGTTTGTGAAACCTGGCAAGTGGATTCTTGTTGTGTGGGTTTTACTTGATATTTCTGCTAGAAGCTTTGCATAAGCCACCAATGGCTGGAGTTATTTAAGATTTATTGGGCAATTTTAATTTTTACTTTTCGATTCTTTTAAGTTTTTTTTTTTTTTTTTTTTCATTTTATAGAATCGATATTTAGCTAACATTTGGTATCAGAGTAGTTTTATCTCTACCTTGGTAATTATAGACATAGTTTGGCTAAATGTTTTATTTTTTTAAATTTTAAAATTAAAACATTTATTTGGAAATATGTCTGCTCAATTTTTTGCATATAATATTTATTTAGTTTAATTATATGCAATTTGGAAAATATGCTCGTATTTAGTTTGCATGAATTTAATTATTTAAGTTTTAATTAAAACATGTTATTATGAATGAGTATACGAGACCTATGGTTAAATGTTATGCATGAATATTGTCGTTTTATTCATGCAAATTATCAGTTGATTTTATGAAAATAATGTCTAGTGATCCATATAATTTTAATTGATTAGAGAATAGCCACAACATCTCTAATTAAATAAAATTATATATTGTGATTGATTAGGATCACATAAAGAATATTTAGACATTAATTGTAATTAATTATATTAAATATAATAAATTTTATCCCACGGGAATTTTTATTATATTTAAGTATTTAATTAGGATAATATATTCATAACTTACCCACAGGAGTTATGAATTAATAGTTTTATCATAAAGTTCAAAATAATGATTGAATTTGCTTGAATTAAAAATTTAGTCCACAGACAATTTTTATGTTATTAGATTCAATTTTTAAAGCATGATTTACATTGGTAAAGCATGAAATTTTATTTATGCCTGAATTTTAACATAAGCATGCGTTTTTTTTAATATTATGCAGTTGTACAACCTGAAAATTTCTCTGAAATTCGTACTGATATCCCTGAACTTAAGGGAGATAACTATAAGGTCTGGAAGGAGAGAATTCTCCTTCATTTGGGGTGGAAGGACATAGACTATGCTATTAGGAAAGATGAACCATCGACACTCACTAATACCAGCACTACAGCAGACATCACGCTTTATGAACGTTGGGAACGATCTAATCGTCTAAGCATGATGTTCATTAAGACTAAAATTTCAGCCGGTATTCGTGGTTCCATTGAACAGCATGACAAGGTCTGAGACTTTCTGAAGCCATTGATGATCAATTCGTCACTTCAGACAAGGCACTAGCAAGCACCCTAATCATGAAGTTCTCATCCCTAAGGCTCACCAGTGTGAAAGGTGTGTGCGAGCACATCATGCAAATGAGGGACACTGTGGCTCAATTGAAGAAACTTGAGGTTGAAATATCGGAGTCTTTCCTAGTGCACTACATTCTGAACACCCTTCCGCACCAATATGGACCCTTCAAAATCTCATACAACACACATAAGGATAAATGGTCAATTAATGAACTCATGACCATGTGTGTTCAAGAGGAAGAGAGACTGGTGATGGAAATGGGAGAAAATGCAATGTTGGCAACACGAGGAAAAGGAAAATCTCAAGCCAATTGGAAAGGGAAAGGTAAAGTACCTCCCCAAGCCAATATCAAGAAAAATTCCAAGTGTTTCTTTTGTAAAAATAAGGGACACATGAAGAAGGAATGCGCCAAATTTCAGAAATGGCTTGCAGACAAAGTTAAACCAATCTTGTTTTTTTGTTATGAATCTAATATGGTTAATGTCAATATTAACACTTGGTGGATTGATTCTGAATCAACAATTCACATTTCGAATTCCTTGTAGGGTTTGCAAAACCTAAGGAAGCCAGTGGGGAGTGAGCAAAGCATATTATCAAGAAACAATATGGGCTTGCATGTGGAGGCTATAGGAACATGCTATTTAACTTTAATAAGTGATTTTGTTTTAGAATTAGAAAAGACCTTTTATGTACCAAGTTTTTCTAGAAACTTGATTTTAGTTTCAAGGCTTGTACCTTTTGGATATTCCTTTAACTTTTCAGAAACATCCTTCAGTTTATTTTATAAATATGATTATGTTGGGAATGGTATTTTGTCTAATAGTCTTTACTGCATTAATTTACAAAACAATGTCACTTATGATTCAATGCATGTTCACACTGGTATTAAAAGATGTGTTATTGATGAAAATTCCTCTAAATTATGGCACCAAAGACTAGGTCATATCTCCATAGAAAGAATTAAAATATTGGTAAATGAAGGGGTACTTAATACTCTAGATTTTACTGATTTTGAGACTTGTGTGGACTGCATAAAGGGAAATCAGACCAGCAAGTCAAAGAAAGGTGCCAATAGGAGTTCAGACATATTAGAGATCATACATACTGATATATGTAGTCCAGACATGGACTCACATGGTCAGAGATACTTCATCTCTTTTGTAGATGATTACTCACGATATATGTATCTCTACATGCTTCATAAAAAGAGTGAAGCATTAGATGCCTTTAAGATCTTTAAGGCTGAAGTAGAGAAACAATGCAGCAAGAAAATTAAGATTGTGAGATCAGATAGAGGTGGAGAATATTATGGTAGATACACAAAAGATGGATAAGCACCTGGGCCATTCGAAAAATTTCTTCAAGAACATGGGATTGTTGCCCAATACACCATGCCTGGTTAACCTGACCATAATGGTGTAGCAGAAAGAAGAAACCAAACATTAGCAGCTCCAATATTCCTAAATACTTGTGGACTGAAGCACCTAAGACGGCAGTGTATATATTAAACCGAGTTCTAACCAAGGTTGTTCCTAAAATGCCATTTGAATTATGGAAAGGTTGGAAACCAAGTTTGCGACATATGCACGTTTGGGGATGCCCATCTGAAGTGAGAATATATAATCCACAAGAGAAGAAGCTGGACCCAAGGACCATTAGTGGGTATTTCATTGGAAATGCTGAAAGGTATAAAGGTTACAGATTTTATTGTCCATCTCATAGCACTAGGATTGTGGAATCAAGAAATGCAAAGTTTCTTGAAAATGACTTGATTAGTGGGAGCGATCAAACCAGGAACATAGTTTCTGAGAAGGATCATTCAGAATCTCAACCTTCCACCTCAAGTGATAGATTGGTTATTGTTCACAGCACCCCTCAAGTACAAACTGGTGTTGAACAACCAATTGTTGAAGTTCCACAAGT